>CAJHQP010001335.1:0-119873 GCA_905132765.1 Moricandia arvensis | reverse complement strand
AGGCAATTCTGTGACGTCTTCTTTGGTGTAGACGAGCAAGCAAACCAGATGTACATATCAACGTCGAAAAGGGAAGAAAAACACAAACATTAATTCAACATCCTCCCATATTACGGAACAGTGACAAGGGATACCTTCAGAAGACAAGTCTCCCATAGTCCCATGTCCATCCAAATCCCACGCGGTGCTTCTTTGTTTGTTTGGTTAATTGTGTCTTTCAATGCTTTTGTATGTTTCTTCTCAAAATTGTCAGCATAAAATTCTCAAAAATACATATTTATGTATGTATAAATATTATAAATATTATATATACATATATATTTATTGTGAGAATTCATGCATTGGAGTTGCTTATGAGCTAGAGCTAGAGCTAGGTCTTTGCATGTCTAAACCCTTGTGGTATACCATAGTGAGCCTGGAAGATGTTCTTTCTAAGCGGGCTTTGTGTCGTCCAGGAGTCTTTCAGTATTTGTGCAATTTCAAAAGCAAAGCATCCCTCCCACACATAATTATAATTATTATGTCATGATTAATGCATATTTCTTAGAATTAGAGTGAACTTTTTATTGTAATATAAGATACATTTTTTATATTACGATAAGAACCCCACATAAACAATCGGTATTAATCATGCTCCCAGGATTCATCAGTTTCAATCTTGGTTGGCCCATAGAAAATGACACTCAGGCCAAAGAATAGTGTCATGGGCCAAATAGGTTATAAGACCAAACGAACAGAAGCCCAAAACCAACAATTTTAAACGGCAAACGCGATTCAGTCTCATAGCAGCTTTGTTTATTATACTACAACAAGAAAGTTACATTTATAAGATGAGATGATGATGAATGATTTCAAGAGGAGGAGAAGGTATCGATGATGGTGGTGTGAAGTGGATCACTGAGGTGAGTAGCCCAATTGTTGAGTGGACCTTTACCAGTTGCAGCGGCTTGAACAGCGAATCCCAAGAAGGCGACCATGGCAAGACGTGCGTGCTTGATCTCAGCTAACTGAAGCTGAGACATCTTCTCTGGGTCAGACGCTAAACCAAGAGGGTCGAAGAATTTGCCTCCAGGGTACAAACGCTTCTCTGAATCAAGCTCAGCATTGCGTTGGAACTCAATGTAGCCGATCACTAACACCTCGATCCATATCAACGTCGAGATGGAGAAGGGTAGTGGCTGTCCCAAGTAGGACGATCCATCTACAAGCTCCACCTGAATTATTTTTTTGTTATTTCAGTTAGAACTATATCTCAAACGCAAAAAAAAATACTATTAATTAGATAACTAAAAATTTTGCCAATAAGACATTACTACATAGTTTAGTAACTCTATATTTAGTGATCTTAAGAAAACATTTTGCATGAAAAGCAGTACCTTTCCGGCGTCTTGCCAAGTGACGCCGGTGAGCCATTCGACGGAGAGAGCGCCGAGAGTGGCGAGCATGGCCCACCGACCGTGAATCAGCTCGCATTCTCTGAACCTCTGGATTCCGAACACCTCACTGTAGGGTTGAAACGGCGTAGATTTGGGGGCGGCCTCTTCGGTACGGGTTCCGATCACGTCTCCGGCTAAGTTCTTAGCCAGATTCTGGTCTAGCGAATCTATATCGAACTGGAGATACTCGGCCGGTTTACCTAAACCGAAAGGATCAAAGCCGTAATCTCCAACCAAGGAACCATCAAGCCACTCTGGAGATTTGGCGCCTGGGTACCAGAGTGGCCTGTCCGAAGTCACCACTGTCTTGCTCTTTTTTGGAGCTGCCTTCTTCTTTCCGAACCCAAACCTGGCTGTGATTCTACCCGAACCACCCGAACGGATATCCGGAACCACCCGAGTACCCATGATTGACGAAGCAGCGGCGGCGGTGGGAGTTGCGGCCATCTCCGGCGCTGTTTTGTGAGATAGAAGAAACTTGCTTCTTCTTAAAAATCTGCTGCGAAGTACTTATATAAGATGGAGCTGGCTAAATCTTGGAGACACGATCATAACCATTGGATCAATTGACAAATCCATCTGACGGTGCAAAACACTATCTACCTTATCTTATTTGAATCCTACGTTATCTTTGTGATGTTTCAACTAGATGAGCTTTACTCTCATTGGCTACTTTTAAATTCTTCTTGGATTTTTATAAAGCCACGTGGTAACTGTGATACTACTGTTCCCCGCTTTTTAATAATGCTTTGCTGACACCAGCCGACCAGCCTTTGGTTCATAACTTAAACCAATCGGTCTATCTCCAAGGAGCTAGCCTTGTTTTTAAAGCTTTGTTCCATGCATGTTCTCTTTAAAGTTTATGACTAAGCCGGGGACACAGCCCGATTTTTATTACCAATATATGAACTATGACATACACTCTCTGGGCTTAAATTAATGCCTTTTCAATTCAAAATTACACACACACAACAAAAGAAAGAAAGATCACGGGGGAACAAAAAAGAGCTTCATCTTAATAGCGGCTTTCACTTTTCTTCAACGATTGTGGTAGGAGGAGGAGTTGCTGATTTCATGCGATTATCATCCACGATTCTTTGGAACTCCTTCTCACTTGCTGCAATGAGTTTCTTAACGATGTCGAACGTTGTAAGCTTTATACTGCAACATGAAAGAAGATGAGAATCTGGCTTCTTCACTAGTAATCTAATATATATCTGAAGATAGAGGTAGTACCTGCTGTTTGGCATGCTTTTGAGGGCATTGGGGACAAAGCCACGGTACAACCCAATAACTCCTTCACGCTCAACGATGCCTATAAAAACGGTTTTCAGGATAAAAACCGGTCAGGTCAGTCTTCCTTTTCTTGAAAGCAGACAAGGATTTGTTGTATTTTTTAACTTTTGTTTTTACCTGAGAAGGCGTCAAACACGGATTTATAGGGAGTAGCCTTCAATTGCATCTGTCTTCTAATGGTATCCAAGGGATAGCAAGTACCCGTAGCAATAGCAGCAGCCACTACTGCTGTTAGCAAAGATGACTGTGTCTTCTTTTGATACTTCTCTGGCAAAGACTTCTTTACCCTGCAGTGCCAATATGTAAACACTAAACAAAGACTGAAACATTTTCAAGGGGAATGTTAGCAGCAGACTTACAGATCAAAGACGCAGAAGTTGATGGCGATGTAAGGAGCTATACTTAAAAGCGACGGACCGAGACCGTTATAGAACGATGCAAGCCCTTCCTCCCGCAGCATGTTCAAAGCAACCTACATGTGTCATGTAATTTAGAACAGTTTTTATGGAGCTTAAGAGTTTTGGTCTATAAAATTCAATGAATATACCTGGGACATGGTCCGATACCCCGGTTCAACAGCTAACCTCAATCTCAGCACATCTAAAGGATATGTAATCTGCATTAAAAACAGAAAAGTAAACGATTCTTTTTAAGGCATTTAAGATGAGACAAGATGAACTTAGTCAGGCAGATAAACAGCATTAGTTACCAGGGTAGAGGTCATGCCAGCACAAGCACCAGCACCAAGCCTTCCAAGAACAGACAATTGACCGTCTTCTCCCCTAAAGAGTTTCTGAATAAAAAACATAAAAATGATGAGATGGTTGAAGCTTTTGAAATGAAAAGCAGAAACAGATGTAAAAAGATCAAAAAACCTTGTATGTTTCATATGCAAACAACTGGACAGCGCTATAAGGTACGATCCTTATCACCTGGAACATCCGAAAGAGTAAGATTATGAGCAGTCAAACTCCACTAAATTACACACAGCCCTTTTTTGGGACATACATGTATGTACAGAGAAAGTGAGTACCTGAGGGAGGTTTCCTTTCCAATAACCTTTAACACCTTCTTCTCTTCCAATTAGCATAATCGCCTGTAGTTATATATATATACATATACATATTCCAAATTTTCAAAAACCAAAATCAACAAACGAGTTTACAGTAAGATGAACCAATCATGTACGTTATTACATGATTTTTGAGAATATTATATACCTCAATGAAACCAATAGCCTTCTTAGCACTTTGTTGCCCAGCTCGAACACCATGTGTCTATAATAATAATTCAATTTAAGACGTCAATTAAGATTGTACGAATCAATAAATGGTATTGTATGTCTGTAACAAGAACACAGTCAGTGACTGTCAGTCACACTAGTTACAAAGAACATAATCCATCCATACCACAAAGGTAACCTTAAGATAATATCTTTATGGGCTGAGAGATAGTGAAATTTACAGCATGATCAAGATCATCTCATGGAAAGATCCAAGCAAGTTATTCAGTTACTAATTAAAGTATGAGATATTTCTAATTATACTCATATTTCTACAATATATATATATATATATATAGCGTACTATTGTGCTGTCACACCACTATACAACAGTTTTCTTAATTATTAAAAACAATAAAAAGGAGGAAAAAAAGGAAAGCACGTGCGACAAAACCATGAAGTTGTTGAGAGAGAGGCGACTTACCTGCATAAGGAGCTTTATGCGGTCAAGCGGTGCCGTCACTGACTTTGCTGCGGCTCCGGCGAACGCTCCGGCGAAAAACAGAGCTGCGTTTTTCGGTACAAACGACAAAAGGGCAACGGGGTTTTTCAAAAGCTGAGCGGGAGTAGGCGCATCTTCCTTGGGAATCACCACCGCCGAAAGGGACGCGAATGCTCCACCAGATTCCCTTCCATCTCTCCTAATCGCAACCGATACGGATGCGAAATTGCTCAAAACGCCACCGCTCCTTGAAGGTTCAGAGGTGTTGAGAGCCAGATCAGAGGTCCTAAGCGAAGGGATACTACGGAACTCAACTAGTGATTTCTCTTCTCCCATGTCTGAGTCTCACTTCCCAACTGCTGCACACAACTCCCAATGTATAAATTGTCTCCGGTAGTGGCAAGGGCCATTCCTGTAAGATTACTTATTGTCGGATCCACACTTGGAAACCAGTTTAATTACTGGCCTCTGTTGGGCCTCTCAACATCTCAATCAAATAGAAAGCTAGCTCTCATAGGTCCATCAAAGACATTGTCAAACTACATGAAGTTTCCACTAAAAATGAATAGAACATCATGATGTTAAATGTAGTACACAACGGCCCGCAGTTCCCATTAAAATGCATATAAAACAGCAGTTGTCCCTCCTAGATCAAACAAGCGTTCGTTCAACTACTTCTTTAGCAAATACATTCCATCTCTAAACTCAAGTTTCTCTTCAGATACCAACCCTGACAGAAAGCTCTGTAGCTGTTGCAGTGACTTGTCGTATGATGGATCCGCTACACAGAACATCTACCCATCATATAATCAAATCAATGTCAATACATAGCCTCAGCAACAATATTCATTGTGTTACCTTTAGAGTGTTGTGGATTCGCTCTAGTGCCATGCTTCCAAAATTTGTCAGCATTCCCATTATGAATTTCTGATTCAAAACAATTTATTCGTTTTTAGTTACGCAACTGATTATTAAATAGAATAATAATAAAATTAATACCTCGTATATTGTCATTTCTTTGCGAAGTTGGTCTTCCACAGACGCGATGGATCTTTCACTCTCTTCATCACCTCCCAAAAGCTCCTCGCTTTCGTTTTTCCCAGAGTCACTTATGGTTTCAACTAGCGTGTACACTTCTTTCCCATTTGTCTCCCTTCCTCTTGATTCTCTCAAAACTCCCTATGTTCATGCAACTTTACAACTTTAGCTCTTCCCTCCAAAATCATTGTTTTTTTTAATCAACTATGTAGGGGGTACCTTGCTTATCCACAAGTTTACTCTTCTGTTTAGTACATCAATGGGTATCCCAGTGGCTGCAGCAAGATCTATCGAGTTCCAACTTTAAAACAAAAAGAAAAACTTACATGATTTCAGTAAACATTGGCGGAGAAAATTATCCATAATGATTTGTAGTTACCTTTTCTTTTCTTGAAACTGCATTATAATGGCTGCATGTGTGGGCGAGACTGTAAACTGCATAGCTCTGTCTTCAAATTGCAACTCCAACTGAGTTCAACCAATTCAGAGAGAGAGAGTTACATTTGTCAGTATCCGCTTTCTCCCATCTCCCAAACCAAAACAAACAACATGTATCATTCACTACTAAAGTATCTACACACAACAAAAACTACCTTGACAGTGCCAAGATTTTTCTTCCAAAGTAGTTTACGAGGGGTCTTGATCTCATGATATCGATTGGCATAATCTGTCAGCAGCTTGTCAATAGGTCCAGGTAACACCAGAGGCTCATCCTGAAATTCCCCCTCCAATTCAGTGAATGGAAGCAATCACAAAACTCTATACCCTTCAAATGTACAGATATAATGGACGCATAATCATCATAAAGAAGAACATCTGACAACCTGAATTGGTGGCCAGAAGTTTGTTGAAAGTATCGTCGAGGTTAGAATATCACTCTCTCCTAACTCAGTGCCTAAACAACAAGGGAATAAGATTCAGACATTGCAGTCGTAATATTGAGAAGAGTTCAGAAATATAACCTGTTTGAGATGCCTTTTTAATGTTAGTGTTCACTCTCTTAGAATCAATCAAGTCGTTCAGCATTATCTCACATCTTTGCATACTAGCTTCTCCAAAATGTATCTATTGGCATAATAAGAGAAAGGTTAAGTCAGATCCAACACTGTAGAGATAAGCCACTAGTTCAACTTTAGAGTGAGAAAAATGGAGATTGCCTTGAGAAGTTCGACAGTGCGTATCTCAGTGTCGATGTCATAATCAGTCTTGTTGAGAAGCTTCTCAGCGAGCATAACGCGATATTCATTTACTAGTTGCTCTTTAGATCCAATTATATCAACAAGCATTCCCAGTATGTCTACCTTCCTCTGACTGAGGCTGCCTTTTAGAGGATCAGCCTCGACAGGGTCTGGTTCCCAACTGAGGACAAAGCAGATAACGATAAGTTAAGACAAATCCAATGCCATGCAAGATAAAGATAAACCAAGATAAAGATACCGAGAAGCATTGATCCAGGCTTGCTTATCATCAGTGTGGAAATCATCATCAAAACCAACATTCTCTTGACTCTCTTCATCCCTCATCAACTCTTCAAGAAGACTATCCCCAGGGTTTCCGGAACCATTTGCATTCCCTCCGCTTCCATCCGTAAGCATAGTGACTATACATTTAATGGTATCTTTCCGTCCACGTAAATAGTCTCTGATTGGTTCACCCACTGCTTCCAGAAACACACCAGCTGGATCTATTGCCCTAAGGGCTTTAATGGTCGAGACATACTGATGCAGTATATCATTGGTTGAGGCACCGGCAGTGAGCAAACGATATTTCAGCGAAGAAATAAAAGATTCCACTAGCTTTGAATGCTGTCCAGTATATTCAAGACACTGTTTTAAGTCTTCAATAGCAGGAGAACTGTTGCACCAACCAAATTTTCCATCAAAGATGCAATATTTAGAAAGGGTTTCAAGTGAGATATGTGGGGAGAAATAAACTACTAGCAGTAAAGTAAATACCTCTCAGGATAATCAACGATTATCTCAAACAGTTTGGCTATTCTTAAATCTTGCAGTGTTTCATACGCAAAATATTCAAGCCGTAATTTCCACCTAACAATTCCTTCAGAAGGAGTCACCACCTTGGAAAAGCTTGGAGATGGACAACAAGCCAGAGGCGACGTGAGGGCAGATGGTGTGGTATCGTATCTTACGGAATCACCAAGATAAGAAAGAAGCGCATTAAGGAACTGAAGAGGAACTGTCTGAAAAGAAATTTCAAATATCAGGAATTGCCATATAACCAAAACAATCTGATGATGGTACAGTGAGAGCCTAAGCCTACCTGAATCCATTCTTTAATAGATCCCAAAACAGAAGTCCTGTAATCATCACCAGCCAGATCATGCACTTTCGCCTGGAGATGGACACACATTGTCAAACAAAGTACCAGTTATATATATATATATATATTCAATAAGTGTCAGGGAGGCAGTACCTTGAGAAGCAAGAAGATAGCAGAAGCATAGGCGTTTTCAGCCATAGATGTGAAACCAATGCTTCTAAGGTCACGGACCACCTTTCCAATGCTCTTCACCAACTCGTCATGTCTGGAATAGCCTTCATCAACATCCATCTCTCCATTTTTAGATCTCAGCTTGTCGTCCAAATCCATGCCATCACTCTCGGTGTCATCTTCATTCATGATTGCGCTTAGCTCCTCCAGCTTTTCCTTAAAATACCAGTGGAGTATTTCTAGGGACAAAATAAAGAGAGGAAATTTATGAGAGTAAAAACTGAACTTGGTCAAAAAAAAATGGCAAAGTTATATAAAACAACTCCAAAAAAAATCAAATCAGAGATAATAAAAATAAGTACGAAGGAACACACTAGTGTCCGATTGGTTGTTACTTGTTAGAATCAGAGGACATGGGAAAGCCAAAAAAAGAAGTATGGGTGTACCTGGAAAATGATGAGGAAGAGTATTCATCAAAGTTGAAGACAACATTAACCGGAATCTGGAAAAAAGTTGAACTCTTTCGGCATCGGGAGACTGGGACTGCAAAGCATGAACGAGTATGGAGAGACACTTCTCATGAAACTGCTTCTCTATAGAAATTTCTTCCAAAGCCCTGCACAAGGCTTGGTGAATCTCTTCTCCGTAATCCTGTCGAAAAGCATAGTCTAAAGCTTATGAATCGAGACATGAGAACAAGCAAAGCCTTGTCTGTAACTTACTTACAGTATGTTTCTTATGGCGAAAATCATCAAAATGAAGCCAAAAACTGGACGCACCGCCCTTGTCAAAAGCTTGCTGAAATTAAGACAATTTTCAAACATGGTTAGAAGAAGAAGCTGAAGCACTCAAAAATATAAAAATAAAATTGTGTCAAAAAACAACCTGGAGAGAAGTGAGGAAGTGGTCACGAACAAGAGAAGTAAGGCCGTACTTGGAGAGAGTAGAAACATGAGACACGAACTCTTGCTCCACTGAGGAATCTCCGGTGCCGGCAATGAGAGACTCCACGGTACTGAAAAGCCCATCGTAGCTTTCTGTGATTTCCAGAATCGCATCCTCCGATAGAGTTTCTAGTATCCCTAAATTACACTCCGATGATGCTCCTAAATATTCCATCTTTTTCTCTGCTCAGATCTTCCTTAAACCCCTAAATTTATTGCCTGGAAAAATCCTCCCGTGGTCGGAATTTTAACTTGTCTTTGTAACTTGTGTTTCAAAAGAAGCAGTACAGATAGACTTTAAGAGGACAGTGAGGTTTAGAAAGCTAATCCTTAAACCGGAACGAACCGGTAATCAAGCATCCGTTGAAACTTGTTTTTTTCTTTTTGGTTTCAATTCATTCTTAAATGATGAATCATACAGTTTGCAACTTTAATGATCTTTATACATAAGGAGAATATTTGAATCAACGAAAAGGAGCGTCATCTAAAGCGAAATGAAACGTTTGTTAAAAGTTCAAACTATATGAGAAGCTGACGCAAACTGATGGAAATGATCCTATAACAGGACGGTATCACCCCAAAAAAAAAGCTGACAAAACATAACACTAATTTCAGAGAGCGAACAATCTGGTGGAAGGAGACTCATGAGGAGAAGTTTCTTCAGAGGTTGGTTTCTCTAAGGCTGATGCAATAAACTCGGTTTCCGAGATGCTTCACCTGGAGGCCAGCTTCTTGGCAACCATTAAAGAATAAAGACTCATCTTCTTTCCCAATCCTTCGTCTCCAGCTCATTAAGAACACCGGCCAGGGCAGCAGATCAGACTCTGCTCCTAGTGGTAAAAAGAGAGTGAGTGATTATAAGACTTGTTTTGGTGTGAGTTGAGATGATAACAAAGAGAAAAATAAGAGAGAGGGAGTTGCAAAAATGATACTAACCATTTAGCTTGCAATCTGCTGGACTAGTGTCTTTTGGTGTATAGGACTTGAGAAGAAAAGAGAGAGACTTGATCAAGTTTGGGTACTGTTTCACATCTGCAAATTAAAAAAAAAAAAAAAGAGGCATGTTTTCAGATAAGAACCAAAGAAAATAAAAGGGGATAAAAATCAATACAAAGAAGGATGTCACTGGCAATGATCAAATCCCAATCTGGGACTGAGGTAGGGAATTCATCTCCCCATGTATCTGTCAATAATAACAAGAAGAATGTGAAACAAAACAATGGCATTTTGATTGGAAGATAAAAAGGAAAAGGAAAGAGACGGACGCACGCTTGATATGGGGGAGAGAAGGGATAATGTTGTTAGCAATACAGTTATGAGAAATGTTGTCCTGAATCTCCTGATCATCGTAGTCTGAAGTAGTTATGTCGAGATGAAACTCTTTCCTAAGAAAAATAGCTAGAGCACCCGTGCCGCTGCCACCAAACGAAAAGAAAGAAGCTCAGTTTAAGACACAAGAAAACCCAATCAAGCACAAAAGAGAAGTAGGGGAAGTAGTACCTTCCAATCTCGAGACAACGGCGGTTTAGGACCAAGTGGGGATGTTGGACTAACCAATCAGCAAAGGCGAATGTACCAGGCCACAGCAAGTTTGCATTCAGCTGGTGGAAACCAAATTCACGGATATGCAATTCCTGTTCCCAAACAAGGAAGCATTCACTGAAACAATTTGTTTCTCGCTCACTCACTCACTCACTCACTCTAAGCGGGAATGAAAAGAGGGAGAGGGAGAGCGTACCATTCCAGGAAACTGGTGATTCCTATCAACGAAGCTCTGCCTCGTCTCCTCCCTCGTCTCTCCATCTGACAACCATAAATAATAAATTACAGTTACTATCACTAAATGTTGAGTCTTCGGTCAATCAAAGCAGAAACTAGAGAAAGACTAGAGAGAGAAAGCAGTTACCGGAGGAGTCATCGTCGGCGGCGAAGAGGGAGGACGGCGAGAAGAGAGCTATATCCATTGGGGGAGGGGCAGTCGTAGGGTTGAAGCGAGCGACACTGGTGTGGGTTCGATTTTAGAAATTGAAACTGAATTTGATTTTAGGGGATTCTCTTTTGGTTTTCTGGAAACTAGACTGGACCGAAGATCGAGTTTTGAGTTTATATGACTCCTATGCCCTCGATTTAATATTCATTTACACCGTCGCTGATGACAGATGGTCATGGGGGTGTTATAGTAACTTCAAGGACATAATTTGCATAATACAGTTCCTAATAACATATCATTCTATTCCGGTAACAAGAGCAAATCGGTGAGACCTCTCTCCTTCTCTGCGTGCCTCCAATTCGTCTCCCTCTCAATCAGGTTTCCTTCTCTCTTCGCCTGATCTATCAATCCCGACTTATCTTCTTCGAGGCGTGCTAGGTTTTATCCTTTCTCTACTTGTAGATCTGTCAGTTACGACCCATCCGCACTCCTCTTCATCATCATTCATTTGCGGTTTCCCTTTGTTATGATTAGAATCCTTTTAACATTAGATCGGTTAAATAGTATATTGTTGAACCTCTTTACTCAGGTCTATTGTTTGGGTATACACTATCTTCGATCGAACAAGCATATTATGTTCGTTTGATTCCGTAAAGCGGTCTCTCTAGTCGACTTTTTGATCCCTATATGTATGTGTATCAGTCTTGGCGAAGACATTTGTAAACGCTAATGGCCCTACTTACTTTGCCTGAGTTTCAGCTTGTTTTTCTTTTCCTGTGGCAGCGGAAGCAGTCCACTCCTGCAACAATGATGTCCTTCGAGATGAATGACCGTAAAAGTATGTCTCTCTACATTTGTACTTCTTGCTATGTTACTTGAGCGAGAGAGTGGATCATTGAATGTGTTATGCTGTTGTTGGATCCTTGCTCCAAAGTTTTTCCCTACTGAACTTACCTCTATGCAACAGAAATTGGGTTAGGGCTGACAGCATTTGGCGTATTCTTCTCCTTTTTGGGAATCATGTTTGTCTTTGACAAGGGTTTACTTGCCATGGGAAATGTATCTTCCTCTATTTTTATGCTTTCTTTTCTTGCTTTCCCTAACTGTTACTGAGCACATTTAGTTTCTTTTCTGCTCTTCTTCCAGATTCTTTTCATCTCCGGGGTTAGTCTAACCATTGGCCTCAAGTCTACCATGCAGTTTTTCACC
The DNA here is from genome assembly GCA_905132765.1 of Moricandia arvensis. Taxonomy (NCBI): domain Eukaryota; kingdom Viridiplantae; phylum Streptophyta; class Magnoliopsida; order Brassicales; family Brassicaceae; genus Moricandia; species Moricandia arvensis. Next base: position 107,845 of record CAJHQP010001335.1, on the reverse strand, counting down.
AAGCGTCAGAACTTCAAGGTTTTCTTTTCTTTTCTATTTCTCGCTTATCCTAGATAGTATTTTCTGGCTAAGTAAGACTGGGTTGTGTTTTTTTCTAACATGTTTCTTTAAAATGTGTGTTTCCCATTCAGGGAACCATATCTTTTGGGGCCGGCTTCTTCTTTGTAGTCCTTGGATGGCCTATCCTCGGAATGATGTTGGAGACCTATGGCTTTTTTGTACTCTTCAGGTCCCCCTTTTACTACCTTATATTCTTACTGGTGTGTTGCATAGACAGTTACTAACAGTGTTTCCATATTTCAGCGGCTTCTGGCCAACCTTGGCAGTTTTCGTACAAAAGATACCTGTTCTCGGTTGGATCATTCAGCAACCATATATAAGATCCGTATGTTCCCAATTTAAAATGCATTGCAAAAAAAAATTTATTCAATTGGTTTATGATGATCTTGAGTTTCTAGGCTAATTCTTCTTAGTTCTTATCAACTATGTTGCATATTCCGCTTATTATTGAGTGGCTCGTATATGTGTATGTGATGCAACAGTTCTTTGACAAGTACCGGGGAAAGCGTGTGCCCGTCTAGTCTACTGAGAGAGAGAGAGGAGAAACGATTAATGTGGTTGGAAGAAAGAAGAGGTTGGTGTGGTTGTAGAGAAGTAAGGAAATAGCGTGGAGCAGCAAAAGGATTCGACTTGAAGCTGCGTGTTTCTGTGTACTTAACTCAGTGACTTGAACAACCACTTGTAATCATTTTGGTTTAAGAGCTTTTTAGTGGGTTTTGTTTCCTTCTCAAATTGTTAACCATTTGTTGTTTCGCATACATAAGGGAATTGTCAACCACACTGATGATACATATATTACTATGTTAGGTAGGGGCTCTTGTTTGAGCTTATCCAGGTGCAGTGTTAAATGATGATATAATACAGCGTGGCACTTACTACACAAAGTCTCAGTGCACCCAACCGTACTGTATCGCTTGCTCACTCTCGTTTGTTTTCCCCATAAAAAAAAAAAAAAAAAAAGAGAGAGAGTAGAGACCGTCTTTTCTAGCCGTTAGGAATAAAATTGAATCATTATCACTCTCAGCACTTGAACACTTTTTCTTCTTTTAACCTATTTTGTCACTCTTTTATCACCAACGATATTTTTCCAATTTAAATCCAGTTGGTTCTCCTGTGAAGGAGATGAAGTCATCGAGGATGAATTTTGGGAAGAAGTTGAAATCGATGAGAGCCGTGGAGTATCTGAAACAAGAACGGATACTGCAGGTGCTTTCAGCAGCAGATGAGTTTCTTCCAAAGATATCAAAGCCAGTTTCCCAGATTACAGCAGCTTCTTCTATGATCTGGAGATCCCCTCATATTGCCGAGAATAAAGGAGAAGAAGAGGAGAATATCAGTCCACCGGTGAATCAAATTCCGAGAGATAGCAAAACGGCGGTTACTTGCGGATCCGATAGAAAGAGTTTTGGATCTGGATTTAGAAGACCTGAATTGAACTCGACCACTCTTTTCGATCCCAAGCTGCTCGAAGCGTTCGAATTAGCTGTGGGTTGCTTTAGGAGAATCAACCATTTATCCATAGACCCCAATCTCGATGATGAAGACGTTATCGTCTTTCCCGCCGATGAAAGCGGTATGGAGAAAAAGATCATCGAGGACACCCTTCCTCCCGTCGACGAAGAAGAAGACCCGCTATTGGGATTTGAGGAACGGTGTCCACCTGGAGGAGAGGAGTCCGTTGTTTTCTACACAACGTCTCTTAGGGGAATCAGGAAAACGTTCGACGACTGCAACATGATCCGCTTTCTTCTCGACAGCTTTAAGCTCAAGTACTACGAGCGTGATGTGTCCATGCACCGACACTACAGGGACGAGCTCCGGAGAATTTCAGAGGAAGAAACAGAGGTTTTGCCTCCGGTTCTGTTCGTTAAGGGAAGGTGCATCGGTGGAGCTCAACGAGTGTTGGGTCTGCACGAGCAAGGTAAGTTCAGGGCTTTGTTTGATGGGATTCCAGTCGCTGGAGATAAGCCTTGCAGGAGGTGCGATGGGTTTAGGTTTTTGATGTGTGATGGATGCAGAGGTAGCCGACGGATTGTCTCTAGTGATGGTTCCAGGATTCAGTGTTTGTTATGTAACGAGAATGGATTGATTGTGTGCCTTGATTGCTCCTAATCACCGTTTTTTATTTTGTATACTATTTGATTTCCTCCTTGTTTATTTATTTGATTCTTTTAAAGTGTTGTAGCTATTCTTTACACATACATTATCGTCATTATAGCCCGTTATAAAATAAATAGTCGAGCATTGTTTTGGACTATGGGGGATGTATTGAACTGTGGATTTTAATTGTTTGGATGGATTTAAGAATCTGTAGAGATTTAAAATGGTTTGGAGTAAATTTAGCTGATATAGGTGGGATTTACAAAAACCAAAAAAAAAATTGGTGATTTTTATTGAGATTTCCTCTCAAATTTCAGAGTACTTTAGATCACTGATATATCCTCCCCCCTTAATTTATTTTGATTTTTGACTTAAAAAAAGTGAAAGGGTTGTTTCCTTGTTATTTTTCTTCATCTTCTCAAAATATGGGCATCGGACTTTTACATTTTGGTTAACCGACAAACAACAATAACCTATGTTACATGAGATTAACAACGAGTACACCAATTAAAAAAAGTCCCAACTCCGGTGAGACACCGGCAGCCCACCACGATTTCCGGGACTTCACAGATCCGGGGTGTCCAAACCTAGACGTAGGTCCGTCGCAAGCAACCGTCGAAGGTGAGCCACCCATGGAGACGCCATGCGGCCCCAAACGTTAAAGGGTTTGGTTGGAATTTAATCTTGTCGATCAGAGCTTCTGTGTTAATTCTAGAAACATGAAAGGGTTGTTTCCTTTAGCCTTTAGCTTTCTATTAAATTAGGTGTACGAAGAGGAATTTACTCTTGTAGAAGGAGAGACGTTGCCGGGCTCGTACCATTTAGGGATGTGGATTGTCGTTTTCTTAGGCTAATTTTTAATATTAATATTGAATCTTTCCAAATAACAGCTATAGAGGTGTGATTTCTATAACGATGATTTTGACTTAAAAATGAAGAAAACCTTGCATCAAATCCTCTTCATAGATTTCTCTTTTGGTATTTGTTTTTATTTGAATAACAGGAGATTTGATTTGGTTTTTATAAAGTACTAATTGAATAACAGTGGATTGCAAGTTCTTTCAAGTGACTTTACTTAAATGTCATATTCAATAACACATGATTTGAAACTTTTTTTACAAATCATTAGTTGAATAACATGGTATTTTGAAACAAAACCAAAACACTTTAAAATCTACAATTCAATACACCCCTCATAGTGAGCGTCATTATTGCAGTCAAGTAGTCACAAGGCCAAGTTGGGAAGTGTTGGGCCACTGGGTAGACTGAGTGGAAATATCTACTGATTGCAAACGAGAGGCGGCCCTTTCTTTTCATCCTCAGCCGCCTATTTCTTTTATTTGTAATCTGCTTTTCTCTGATAATTATAATTATTATATTAATAAATATATTTTCAATTTATAAGGTAACAGAAATATAATTTGTTTACTTGGCTATCGATTGTTCAAATAACAAGTTCAAAGATGCTTTCCATCAATTTTAAAAAGCGTGCAATTCATGTTCTCCCATCCTTTTTTTCTCTTTTTCTCATTGTCTTTTTATGCAACAATTAATGGGGACTAGAGCTACAGTCGTGGATTCTACGAGGTCCAGTTACATTTCTTGTTGTCAGATGATTTTTTCCCATAATATAAATTATTTAGAAACATTTTGGATTTGTTTGACCAAATGGTTATATATATTTTTTTATAAAGTTAAAGTTATTTAGATAATTGAAAACATTTTATATTACGAAACAGCATATATTGGAATGAAGGAAGTATAGTATTACAAGAAGGTTGGTGGATAGGAAGTGCAAATTAAACATGTAGTGTAAGATGTGTTTGATTACGTTACATATTCGCTGATTAGCAATGCATTTACCACTGATAGAAAATCCAAATTCGGACAACTCCTCCATTTAAACATTTAATTTATAATTTATAAATAGTAATTGCAGTCCACTAAACATGTGTATTAACGCGAAAATCGAAATCGTGTGTTTTTAATCTGGACCGCCCGATGATAGCCAATGAAAATGGGACTACAATATTATTTTTATTTATTTTTGGGGTTTATCACAAAACATTTTTTCGGTATAAAGGAGAGTCGAAGATAGGCAAGGACGGGCCAGAAATCGATTCACCAATCAAATTAATCTTCTTCTCCACAAAACTTCATTTCTCTCTCTCCCTGATTCCGATAATGGAAGGAACCGGCGTCGTGGCTGTGTACGGTAACGGTGCGATAACGGAGGCGAAGAAATCTCCCTTCTCCGTTAAGGTGGGTTTGGCTCAGATGCTCCGCGGTGGTGTTATCATGGATGTCGTCAACGCCGACCAGGCTCGCATCGCGGAGGAAGCCGGTGCTTGCGCCGTCATGGCTTTGGAGCGCGTTCCCGCCGATATCCGCGCTCAGGGAGGCGTTGCTCGGATGAGCGATCCCCAGATGATTAAGGAGATCAAGCAGGCCGTTACGATACCGGTGATGGCGAAGGCGAGGATTGGTCATTTCGTGGAGGCGCAGATCCTGGAAGCAATCGGAATCGATTACATCGACGAGAGCGAGGTGCTGACTCTCGCCGACGAAGATCACCACATCAACAAGCATAATTTCCGGATCCCGTTCGTGTGCGGTTGCCGGAACCTCGGGGAGGCTCTGAGGAGGATCCGAGAAGGTGCGGCGATGATTAGGACTAAAGGAGAGGCTGGAACTGGGAACATCGTGGAGGCAGTGAGGCATGTGAGGTCTGTGATGGGTGACATCAGGGTTTTAAGGAACATGGATGACGACGAGGTCTTCACTTTCGCCAAGAAGCTTGCCGCTCCTTACGATCTCGTCATGCAGACCAAACAGCTTGGCCGTCTTCCCGTCGTGCAGTTCGCCGCAGGTGGAGTGGCTACTCCGGCAGATGCAGCACTCATGATGCAGCTTGGATGCGACGGTGTCTTCGTGGGGTCCGGAATCTTCAAGAGCGGAGACCCAGCTCGTAGGGCGCGTGCGATAGTGCAGGCAGTGACTCATTACAGTGACCCGGAGATGCTTGTGGAGGTGAGCTGTGGGCTGGGAGAAGCCATGGTTGGGATCAATCTCAATGACGACAAGGTTGAGAGGTTCGCTAATCGTTCCGAGTGAAAGGAAAGGTAACGAGAATGGTTGTTTCAGACCATTTTTGCAGTAATCTCCAAAAACAAAAAAGAAAGATGATATTTGATAGTTTTTTTTTTTCTTGTTGTATCCCCTTTGTGTGTGTTTCTTTGATAGTGTTTTATGATTTTGTAATCGACTTCTTTCCATTTGCAAGAAGAAGAACAAGTTTGTCAGTTTATAATAAGAAGAAGAAGAATAATGTACTACTTATACTCTCTTGAATGATCTGTGGTTTGTTTTGAAAATGAGACATTCTTGGTTCCCATTGATACTGAGTTTTGTGGGGGAACCTGGTGTTCTGTATGAGGTTTGATTAAACAAAAAGGTCATCACAGTTTGGTACTATTGAATTTGGTTTCGTGGAGCCTCTCTCTACTTGTTATATCAATGTGTGGTTTCAAGCAGCCTAACAGAGAAAAGATAAATATGCAAAGCGGTTGGTTTATCTGGGATTACAATCTGTTTTTTTTTTTTTCTCAATGTCCTCTGCTGCATGATCCGGAAGGACTCCACTAGGACCACACAAGCACAACACAGGGGACAAAAGTGATAAGAGCAAGATTGTTGGGAGGTCCTGAGGATTTTCGGTTTGAGTTTTCGTGAAGTCCTTAACCCGCAATTATATACGCTTATATAATATATACATATATATATATATGTGTGTATTAAGGACCCAAGAGCAAGGACCTCCCAACAATTTTGCCCTAAGTCCGTTAAGGTTATCCGGCCCTTAAAATGCGTAAACATTCGAAATGGGCTCATTTTGTAAATCGGCCCATACTATTATAATATCCTCGTCTCTCATTTTGGAAAGACGCGAAAGCAGTTCAATTGATTCGTAGCAGCGAATCTTCTTCTCCATCGTCTCCTTGTTGTGCATCAATCCTTCACGTTTGCCATCGAAGGTCTACGCAGTAGTGTTAATTGCTCTAAACCCATATAATGGTGGGAGCAGCCATCATGGCAAGAGAAAAGCTTCAAGGTCTCGCGAGATCCGCCAAATCAGCTACCGATTTGCCTCCGAAGCTCCACCGCTTGCGTAATTTGCGTCGGAATTTGAAAGGAGAAGCCTCCGCTTTCCCCACTGAGCTTCTTCCTCTCCTTTTCGATCTTCTCTCTGATCAATTCGCTGCTGTCCGCAAGTTTGTTGCCGAGTAAGCTCCCTTTTTCTTTCGATTAGGTTTATCGTTTCCACCATTGTGTGGATTTCTTTGTAATTAGAAACAAAAGTTGTTTTAAAATGATTAACAATCAATATGATGAGAGGCACAATTTATTTCCAATCTTCTTGTTGCTACTTGAGGGAGTGATTATAAAGTTCCTATGTCTTAGTACTCTCATTACGATTCTATTGCGACTTAGTATAATCAAAGACGTACTCCTTTCTCCACTTACGGATTCTACATACCTCACTCACTGAACTTCCTTATGCTCTTTTCTAAAATGCAGGATTCTTGGTGAAATTGGTTTGAACTATGTGGAATTATTGCCTGAGATAGTTCCTCTTTTTATTAAGTCTCTCCAAGATGACACACCTGCTGTTGTCAGGCAGGTCATCGCTTCTGCTTCTGCTTTATTCCCTTCCTCCCTCCATAAATTCGCTCTTCAGGTTCCTCTTTTTTTTCCTCCATTTGTGACCTGCATTTGTATGTAAATCCCTTCTTATTTGACTGCCTTTTTTTGGGTTTAGGGTTTGCATTCTAGTGAGTTGGATGAGACTCTTCAATCTTCCTGGACATGGATGCTTAAGCTCAAGGATGAAATATGCTCTGTCGCTTTCAAGGTGCCAATTCAATGCTTTCTCTAATTTCCCCATCATTTCTTTTCTGATTCCATTTTTTTCTTGTGACTTGTATATTAGCAAGGAAACAGTGGTGTAAAGTTGTGCGCTATGAAATTTGTGGAAGCGCTTATTCTTTTGTATACACCTGACCCTAGCGTCTCTTTGGAGTCTTCTTCTCATCAAGGTATTTCTATATGGATCTATCCGCTCAATACGCTCAATACGTGAAACAAGGAGTTTCTTGTTTTTATTAGTAAACCATTTTCTTATACAATTTAGTTACCTGTCCTGAAGGAGTTCAAGCAGATTTTAATATATCTATTCTTCGTGCGGGGCATCCTGTATTGAATCTCGGAGACTTGTCGATTGAGGCCAGCCAGAAATTGGCTTTACTGCTTGATCAGCTTCGGCACCCTGCCGCAAAATCTCTAAATAGCTCCACCATTATTTTTCTTATCAATAGGTAAGCTGTTTGTGCAAGTTCATTTGCTATTATTCTGTCACTTTGTAGCTACATGTCATGTTATAAAATTCATGAAAACATGTATCATTTTTTCTAGCAAATCTTGGTTTTCTCTGAACATGGATCAAAAACTACTTGGATTTGAATTTATTGTCTGAAAGCGCATCCAATCTAGTTAGGACTAATTTGCTATAATTTGAACGGGGTAAAATGTGTAAGTATGCTTTGGTTCTCACTCACAGTTCTAGTGTTTATGGGAAAAATGTGTGTTTTTAATATGCTGGTATATTCAATTATAGAATTGTTGCATATATGGAGATCCAGGATCTCATGTAAACTTGTCTTATGGCTCAAGTGTTCCTCTTTATTTGATTCTGTTTCTTATACAGTCTTTCATCAGTTGCAAAGAAACGTCCTGCATATTGTGGACGAATCCTGCCTGTTCTACTGAGCTTGGATGCCCCAAGCTTTCTCAAAGGAGTGCATGCAGCAGCAACAAATCTTGCCCTCAAGACCGGATTTCTCTCCTGCTTGGAATGTACACATCCGGCTGCGGCACCGGTATTGTTTTACTTAAGTCACCTTCAAGGATTTAGTTCATATGTATACGATTGATTATTTGCTTTATCCCGAGCGGTATACATTGTCACTGCAACTAAACGATCATTGCTTGTATTTGATCTTCCTAAAAGTTTTCTGTAGATTGTTAGCTAATGCGCTAGGGTATATGGATCATGTGTTTTTTGCTGACCTGGCTTACTTACTATAATTGTGGTTTAACCATTCTTGTATATGTTGAGATAGTACGTTCGCCATGGAGTTGTTTTCAATTATTTTGATCCCTATGCTGTAATTTGTTCCAGTGGAAGGACCGCTTGATCGGTGCTCTGAAAGAGATAGAAGGTGGCAGTCGGGCAGAGAAAGCTGAGGATCTGTTTTACACGACTAACGGAAGCATTCAAGACAAAGACAGTGTAGAGGATACAAAGGTAGTTTGTTCCTCTTTCCTTCTATAACTGAATCTAGATGTTTATGGTAGTGTGTGCATGCGTCTTCTTTTTTGGTTATATATTTTAGATACGGTGATTAAATCCAAAATGTATTAGTTTCAGGTATCAGTGGAAAAGAATTCTCTCTGTGCAAGTTCTGTTGTTGCGGAAAGTAACTTTGGTAGGAAAAGATCTGGATCAGAATACAATATTGATCTGAATGGAGATGCTTTGACTGGAAAACGATCAAGAATAACACCTTCTATCTCAGGAGAATCTACTGAAGGACTAAATGGTAACAGTGTAGGCTCTATACCTCTGGTTACTTCTACTTCAACTGGACCAAGTAATAGCAGAGGAGTGAGTGATACTGGACCTGTTCAGCAACTGGTTGCTATGTTTGGAGCATTGGTTGCCCAGGGTGAAAAAGCAATTGGATCTCTAGAGATCCTTATTTCAAGTATTTCTGCGGATTTGCTGGCCGATGTTGTGATGGCTAATATGCATAATATTCTACTAAATGGTTCCTCTTATGCTGATGGCACCGATGAGCTGGTGAAGAACATGTCTATAGTTGGCAGTGATGCTCAAAATAAATATCCAGAATCATTTGTGGCTGGTGTTCTTTCACTGACAACTGCATTCCCACCAGTTGCTGCCCTGATAAATCCTCACACACCGAAAACGGAAATTGTATGGGTGCTCTTTACTCGATTAAAAGTATTTATGTGTTATATTTTATTGCGTCGTTTCTTCCTCTGCTTCCTAGTTTTTAAGATTGTATTGTACATATAAATCTCACCAATGGCAGGAAGATGAAGAACTCTGTGTGAATCATGTGGACCAGCGGATATTGCCGGCTGTAGATACAGTTCTTGCAAGTGGCTTATCAGCCTCTTCAGTAAATGAAGAGGCCAATATTGAGCTTCCACCAAATGTGGATTACAGAGGGAATATAGAAAGTGGTATACCTGGACTAGATTCTTCTGCTCAAGGCTATGTGTTATCAGAAGTTCCTGTTGCTTCTGTATTGGGTTTTACAGATGTGGAGGCCGCCAGCAAGAACCAAGATGCGACTGTCAGTGGAGAACCTCTTCTTGCTGTGATTCCATCAGCGTCAGTGGATAAACCTGAGGAATTTAGTCCAAAGGCGACTGACACAGGTTCTAACATCTTGGTTTCCTCAACGGCAACTTCACTTGCTTCGGCCCCCCAGTTTGTCTTGCCTAAGATATCAGCACCTGTTGTCAACCTTTCTGATGAAGAAAAAGACAGTTTGCAGAAGCTGGTGTTTTTGCGCATTGTTGAAGCATATAAACAAGTATCAATGTCTGGTGGCTCACAACTTCGATTTTCTCTTCTTGCTCACTTGGGAGTTGAGGTCATTTTCTAAACTATATTTTTCACCTGTCTTGTTTTCTCCTGGAAGCGTTCTGAGAAGATGACTCTCTTCTAGCTCTCTCTCTTAGTTCAGCTTATGAGTTATTACTCTGCAGTAAATTTTCTTTTGTCTGATTTTATAAATTTAGACTTATCGGCCTCTGCATGATTCTTGCCTCACTTGCCTCGATAATGTTCTTATAGAAAGTGAATATTTCTAGTACTACTGCTTGTTGTTCGATTTCTATGATGCTTTCCTGTTTTATACCTGTCAAAAACGTCCTAGCTGCTACCAATATGTCGGCCAGATGATCATTTGAAGTTTGATGGCATTTTGTCTCGTAGTAATTGATCTTCCGATTTGCCATTTTTGCAGTTTCCTTCAGAGTTGGACCCTTGGAAAATGTTACAGGAACACATTCTCTCTGATTATTTGAGTCACGAGGTGAGAATTTGTTTTCCTGTCTGTAAAGGTGAACAATTGAGTCGCTGAATCCTGTGTATTTTTATACTTGCTTATTCTATTTTGGTGGTTTTCCATTCTGACTCTCGGATTGTATCCCCGGAGATTTTCTATTTTTAAGGGCTCTAAGCCTGGGTCGACTTTGCTATTCTTAGTGTAGAAAATGTTGAATGACATCCAACTTGATTAAAAGCCATTTTATCTGATCATTGTCACTTATGTTTCCAGGGACATGAGTTGACTGTGCGGGTTCTCTACAGGCTATACGGGGAGGCAGAAGCAGAACAAGATTTCTTCTCGTCAACTACTGCTGCGTCTGCATATGAGAGTTTCTTGGTGGCTGTGGTAAGCATTCACTTTTTTTTCTTTTACAATCTTAATCGACATTTTAATTGGAAATTTCTCAGAAACATTTTTATACCTTCTAGGCTGAAGCACTTAGAGATTCTTTTCCACCGTCTGATAAATCGTTAAGTAAATTGCTCGGAGATTCTCCATTTCTGCCGAAATCAGTTCTGAAGTTGTTGGAATCGTTTTGCTGTCCTGAAAGTCGTGACAAGTTTGAAAAGGACTTACCTAGCGGAGACCGTGTTACTCAAGGCCTCAGTGCTGTTTGGAGTCTGATATTAACGAGACCTGGAATACGGAATGACTGCCTGAAGATTGCTTTGCAGGTTTTCTTCTATCTCACCTCTTTGCTGATACTTTTTTCTTTGGCGCAACCAACATTGTCATCATTCAGCGTTGGGCTTCGGTTATTGTGGTTCTTTCTCCTTTCTCTGACTCTTTCCGGGGTTTTCTATATATATTTGGGGTTTCATATTGCCAAATCTGTTACTCTTCTTCTTTATGGCTCTTACTAAATTTTGTTCCCTTTTCCTCTATTTTGTTGAACGAAAGAGTGCTGTTCATCACTTGGAAGAGATTCGCATGAAAGCAATCCGCCTGGTATGTTTAACCAAAAACCTGAGATGTAGTGTATTCCGCTGTTGATGTGTTACCACTTTAATAATTGTGGGGGGTTCATATTATACAGGTGGCAAACAAGCTCTATTCTTTATCATTCATTACACAACAGATTGAGGAATTCGCAAAAGACAAGCTATTTTCCGTAGCGAGTTGCATTTCTTCAGAGAGAGGAGATGCTGAAACATTGAGCAATGATTGTGTAAAGGTACTTGTTCGTACATGAAAAGCAAATTATTTTTGGACTTCTATATGCTGCGCGCGCTCATAAGAAATATCTGATCGGAACTTTTTTCAGCCGGTGAGTGGTGCGGGCATGGATACGTCCTTAGAAGCAGCATCATCAACTTCCGTATCCGAAGCCCAACGCTGCTTGTCACTATATTTTGCACTATGTACCAAGGTCTTGTGATTTTTGTACCGTTCTTCTACTAAATGACAATTCTAGCATTTAAGGTTGCAGTTTAATTTTGCTAAAAGTTTTGATTCCAACGTTCAGAAGCACGCCCTTTTTGTCCATGTGTTCAACATTTACAAAGATGCATCAGATCCTGTTAAGCAGGTAAAGACTGCGCATGCTTTTCTCATATCAGTATTTTATTTTTCTCGGTTATTTATCCTCACTGATTATATATGTAGGCTATACATCGTCAAATCCCAATACTAGTTCGTACTATGGGCTCATCATCTGAGCTTCTTAAAATTATAGCAGACCCACCGACTGGAAGTGAGAACCTTCTAATGCAGGTTTTCATCTTTTTCTTCTCAACTTTGTCGTCTGTGCTATAAATAGGCTTCAAATAGCTGTGAGTAGTTTTAATATTTCCCTTAATGTTTCTCCTTGATGACAGGTTCTTCAAACCCTTACTGAGGGGCCTAAGCCTTCTGTAGAGTTGATACATACTATAAGAAAGTTGTTTGATACAAGAATAAAGGTGAAGATGATGGAATATTCCATTAAAAACTCCTTACTAGTTTTTTTCGTCAATTTTTTTTAATCCTTGGGTTTGTAATTGCTGATGGAACTGCAGGATGTAGAAATTATTTTCCCAATATTGCCGTTCCTGCCAAGAGACGATGTAAAATCTGCTTTCCTACCTTTTTCCCCTTCTATTGAGGCTTATAGTTTTCATATTCTCCTAACGTTGCAACTTGTCTCTCTCTCTCTTTCTCAGGTTCTACGTGTTTTCCCCCATATGGTCAATCTTCCTATGGAGAAATTCCAAGTCGCACTCTCTCGTGTCCTGCAGGTATCTAATTTTGTTTTTTTCATGGCGTACTTCTTGCTTGCTTCTGAGGTAAGTTTGATCTTCTGAGTCTGGAATTTGGTTCTCAGGGATCATCTCAGTCTGGTCCAGTGCTTTCTCCATCAGAAGTTTTAATTGCTATCCATAGCATTGACCCAGCTAGAGATGGAATACCGCTTAAACAGGTATGTCTCAGACCATTTTCTTTACAACATTGCAGCAAATAACAAACAGCTTTGATGAACAATAATAATCCGCAACTTGTTTACCTAAAAATTTATCAACCCGGAGTTTGCTTATTCAATCAAAACACACTTATCTTCTCAGGTCATAGATGCATGCAATACCTGTTTTGCACAGAGGCAGACATTCACTCAACAGGTTTTAGCCGGCGTTCTGAATCAACTGGTAGAGTAACGGTCTCCATCTTACTGACTCAGTTTGTTTATTAGATATTTTACTCTTTTCTAAAAAAAATTCTTCCGGGTACTTTTGCTCAATGGCTGCAGGTCCAGCAAATTCCACTGCCAATGTTATTCATGCGTACAGTTCTACAAGCTATCGGTGCTTTTCCAGCTCTGGTAACATTTATCTCTCTTTTTGAAAGCACAATTTTTGATTTTTCACTTAAATAACAATAATAATCTCTTCAAAACTTAATGTTGTACTAGTCCGACTTTATCCTGGAGATCCTTGCTCGTCTCGTTAGCAAACAGGTCGGTAATGTTCTTGGAACGTCATGCTCTCTCTCGCTCTCTATTCGACATTCACTCTTATGATTTGATGATACGTACATTGCTGCTTCAGATATGGAAAGATCCGAAACTGTGGGTAGGATTCTTGAAATGTGCACAATCAACACAGCCTCAATCATACAAGGTCTTACTACAGGTACGGATTTATACAATCTTTTTTTTTAACTCCTCTCTGATCTGCTTTATATGCGTTTTTTCTTTTCAGAATCTCAGCTGTAGTGTGTAAAAAAAACACTCTCGTTATGCTTTTCTTTATTGTCAATTGCAAGAAAGAAAAGAAAAAGGTTTTTTTGATAATTGAAATATCTTTTTGGCCAACAGCTTCCGCCAACTCAGCTGGGAAATGCATTGACTAAAGTCTCGTCCTTAAGAGCTCCTCTGGCCGCGCATGCCAGCCAGCCAGATATTCAGTCTTCACTTCCAAGGTTCCCTCTATTTTTTAATCATCTACGGATTTGAATTAAAACAAGCTCTTCGGCTATTCGGAAAATCCATTTGCTTATCACAAGGCATGAATTGTTTTTTTTTTTTGTGGTAGATCTACATTGGCTGTTCTTGGACTTGTCCCTGATTCTCAGGGAACACAGACGAGTCAAATGCAAGCGAGTGAAACGCAAGAGAATCAGGTGCAAGCGAGTGAGACGCAAGAGAATCAGGTGCAAGCGAGTGAGACGCAAGAGAGTCAGGTGCAAGCGAGTGAGACACAAGAGAGTCAGGGACAGCAGCAAGCAAGCGAGTCTCAAGAGAAAACGAGCCAGTCTCAGCAAGTCTCTGTACCTCTGAATCACTCTGAAACAGATCATAATCAGGAAACCAGTCAGGTGGTGGCTGCCAGTCAGTCTCAAAGCAGTCCCATTGGTACGGGCCAGTCCGAAACGAGTCAGTCTCAGAGCAGTCCCGTTGGTACGGGGCAGTCTGAAATGAGTCAGACCACCCACGTGTCGGACTCGGATCCTCCTCCAGCACCAACGAGCCACACCACCCAGACATCAGATTCTCAAGTGTCAGGCCAGAGACAGCACGACGATGAGAAGATGGACGTCGACACAGCAACCTCAGAAAACGAGCGGTCGGAAGTTGAGAAGTCAAAGGAATCTTCTGCAGAAGAAGAAGAAGAGTGAGTGTAACTTTCTCCGACATGTATTGGTAGCATTTTTATAAAAGGATTTTATTTTATTTCAAACTAGAGCTGGACCCGCTCACCGAGCGGGTATTAATTTAAATCTTGTTTCGTGATATAGTTATATGTTTTTACATGATGATATATTATATATAAAAATATACTTATCTTGACTAATTAGAAATAAATATAAAATCAACAAATGTAATATGGTTATTCATTTATAACCGTCAATTGTATTATAAAATTTATATTCAGGTAAAAATAATGTCATTTGTTTACATATAAGTTTTTGTCAATTAATAAAAGAATTAGTTGGAATATTTTTAACCAAAGTATAATATTATTTCTATATTATTCATATATCTTATTAAAAACTTAGCACATGAAATCTATAATATAAATTTTTACTTATGTATTTATATTTTGTTTAATGATATTTTTAAACATAGAAGTTATTTGAATACTTTTAGGTTCATATGAACCTACCCGGATCCGGAAAGATCAACTCAAACCCCGTTTAAAAATTTATAATATCTACATGTAGTTTAGTTTTAGAATAACAAAAAACGATATAAAAAAACCAATTTCTATTCAGATGGGTACTTGGATAAATGTAAATAAATAAAAAACTATTTATTAAGCGGTTGGAATCTTTGTCACGAATGAAATAATTTTATTCAAACATATGAAACTATTATGATTAACACGTAAAATGAGTGATGTTAATTATTATAATAAATATAATTAATGAAGTAATTAGAAAAAAAGGAAGATGTAATAAAACATTTTAAAATTTGGATAAGACAACATTCCTAATTAGTATCTTCATTAAGATATCAATTGCTTCATTTATTATAGTGTAATAAATCGATTAAGTTAATTTGGATAATACATCATTCCTTAATTGTAGCTTCATTAAAGCATCAATAGCTTCATTAATTACTGCTGTAATAAATGACTAAATTTTACCATTCTCAGATTTGTACTTCTGTTTTAATAATATAGATGAATTTTGTAAAATTAAATTAAAGAGGTCACTGTATCATTAGGGATTGTAATGGTTTTTTGAATCAAAGACTAATAAAAAGTAAAAATAAACACAGATGAGATTGCTAAATGAATGTTATCTTGTTTGTGTTGGGTCAACGAAAATTTAAAATGCGTGTACCAATCCTTTGTAAGAAAAATATTAAAAGAAGTTGCAATACCTGTTAGATCGACTAAAAACCATAACTCTATTTAATAAAATTTCAGCGAACTTGTAAAAAATGATTTAATCATATAACTATTTTGCTCCATCAATTACAAAGAGTGAATAATTTATATAACTTCTAGTGTGTTTCAAAACAACAATATATTCAATTTTTCAAAAAAAAAAATACTATAAATAAATGAGGGAAAAAAACAAAAAAAACAGAACTATACTTCAATCGTCAGTCGACGATTTCACACCTTCATTTCACACCAGCTTATAAATTAATCAAAATCTATATTCTTCAGCCTTCCCTGTCTTCTCCTCTCTTATAAGTAACCCTAAAGAAAAACCTCTTAATTCTCTTTTCGTCACAAAGACTTCCCAATAATGGACCGACGTCACCCTTTTCACCACCATCATCAGCTTCATCACTTGGTCCAACAGCAACAGCTCCCTCCACCGCCGCAGAGCACGACGGCTGCTGCGATGGATACCGGGGGCGGAGAAGGTGAGAGAATCCCACAGTGGAGCATAGATGAGACAAAGGAGCTTTTGGGTATAAGAGAAGAGCTTGATCAGTCTTTCATGGAAACCAAACGTAACAAGCTTCTTTGGGAACTCGTCGCCGCCAAAATGGCCGACAAGAGTTTTGCTCGGAGCGCGGAACAGTGTAAGAGCAAGTGGAAGAACCTCGTCGCTAGATACAAGGTTACGGCTTCAACTATATATCTATCTATTAATTATTATTAGTCTCTATATAGATACACCTGTTGATGTTGTTCTATGATTATTATTACAAGTATATTCATGCATCATGGTAAGAAGTATGCTATATCATTCTAAAAATTATGATTACGAGTATGTGTTCTTTCTTGCACAAAAAGTGTGTATGTATTCTTTCATTTGCGGTGAGTATGCATATTGTAAACCACCTAGCTAGTCTATGCCTGGTGTATGTATAGATGTCAATTAATGAGTTTAACGTAATATCTTAGGTTGTTTAGACCCTGTCATTAGTGGAAACAAGTTAGATATTAGACTTTATAATGCTTTTAATAAATGGTGAGTTTCATGATACGGCTTAGTTATGTTCACACTACTAATATTTCACATGGTAATTGGTGAGTAATTAAGTAATATCTCATGTTCATAAAATGCCACAGAAAAAAAACAACAACGATTACCGTTATTTATAACGGATGCATGACCATAAGTATTAAGAAACGTTTTCCTAGTCACATGATATTTGAATACGTCTACATATGTAAAATACTTCATACGTTAAGTACAAGGCAACAAAAGTAGCATGCATAATATTGTCATATAGTTTACATACATGCATGAAAAACATACTTGGTCACTTGGCTAGGAACATACGTATAGCGTATGGTATGCTAATAGTGTCATACATTTACATGCATGAAAAGCACATATATACTTTGTGTGTGTGCACTACATATTACATTTACATATTGAATATGCATAGGACAGGTGTGTGAAACAAGTGAGCCAGAAGCTATTAGGCAGCAGTTCCCATATTACAACGAGATCCAATCGATTTTCACAGCAAGAATGCAAAGAATGTTATGGTCAGAACCGAGAATATCCTCGAAGAGAAAACATAATCAATTTTCATCTGAAGAAGAAGAAGAGGAAGAAGAGGCTAATCAAGAGATGGACGAGGAATTATTGTGTTTCGTGGGGACACACAAGAAAGATGCGGAAGTGATTACTAGGGCTAGTACTTCTACAAATCCAAAGAAACGTGCGAAAAAAGGAAAAGGCACTAGCAAAGCTGAAACCGTGGGTAGTACACTGAAAGGAATGTTGGAGGAGTTTATGAGGCAAACGGTGAAGATGGAGAAAGAATGGAGAGATGCATGGGAGATGAAGGCGAGAGAGAAGGAGAAGAGAGAGACAGAGTGGCAGAGGAGAATGGCGGAGCTGGAGGAGGAGAGAGCCGCCGCGGAGAGGAGGTGGATGGAGAGAGATGATGAGAGACGGATGAGAGAAGAAGCTAGGGCTCAGAGGAGAGATACTCTCATTGATGTTTTGCTTAATCAGCTTAACAGAGATCACTATGATGATCATCAACATCAAGGCTTCTAAAGTTTTCTATTTTATTTAAGCATGGGTTAATTATAGCCTATTTCCTTAATTAGTTACTTAAATCTCATTTAAATCATATCTAATCAAAATTTGATATATGCCCATGTTATGGTTATTTTCTACTTGAAACTCAACCAGATTCGATCGGATTAAATTCCTTGTTTGCTCAGGTAAATTTCTTATAGGTGTGCAAAAATCAAATTGGTTTAGTATTCTCAATTCACATGTGTTCCACTTCACCGCGTTATTTGTGATCATATATAACCTATTTTCTATAAGAAGTTATTTGAGTTATGGATTTGATTTTTTTTTTCTTCCGCTTGCAAGAGACAGCTACCAAATGTTAGCAAAAGAAAAACAGCTACCAAATGTTAGCAAAAAAAAACAGCTACCAAGCAGACCGCAGAACAGTTAAAAGCGTGTCCTAGGGGGGTTCACACAATTGTAGTGCGTTTTCTAATAACATTTCGTATATAAAAAGGGGGTCATCATTTGATCCGTCAGCTCAATTGGATAGAAGTAGAACCTTTAGAATTAGTAAGCACTAAAGTTCCACCCGTACAAACTTTCATGTAACGCTTTTGCGGTTTCTTGATTAATTTTTACTAAATACTTGTTTTTTTGGTACACTAGATCAAATATTTATTATTTGAAGTTTAAATAAGTTAGAGTGGGAAAATAGCATGTGAGCCCCAAACCAAAAAAATAAACGCAGAAACATACAAAAAAAAGGGTCAAAGAAGTAACGTTAGAAGGAGACCATAATTTGCATGTGAAATAGACATAAAGGAGACAGAGAGTACGTATTTCGAAGCTACGGGGCTCTCTGCAAACTTCAGAAGCAAACTGATATGACTCTTTTTGGACCCATGTAATTTATTTTAAATTGTTTCATATTATCTCTTATTAATATCAAATTTGATTTCATTCTTTATGATATGACTCATCATGATTATCCTTGTGCTATTTCGTCAACGATCGTGTGATTAGCAGCAATACTTAATTCACACCATGTACTTTGTGTTTACACTATTTACAAATCATTAAGTATTAAATATTTTCCTTAGATACAAATTGTATGATATATCCATCATTAATTTATTTTTCCGCCAATTAAACATTCACAGTTCATTTTAAGGTCGAATATAGATCATCATGAAACGATGATAAATACGGTTGTTGTGAGTCTTTGGTTAACGATGATTGGATTACAAGATATTTATAGAAGGACATAATCTGATGGAGGATTGAGAATGAAAAATCAAACTAGATATAGAGTAGTTCATCAACTAACTGGTCCATAACGAGGTCAAGAATCTCCTGACCAAATTCAACACAAAAGTCTTCGACATGAGTGTAGTCAACGGGTTTAGTTGACGAAGTAGAAACCCAAGTTGAAGACTTCATGTCTTCTTCAGACAGATCTGAGAGCATATTCATTAGCTTTGTTATAAACTCTGTCTCTTCAGTATCACTGTTGTTGTTTTCTTTCTTGGTATTTGTTCTTGTTCTTCCTGGTGATGAAGTACATGAGGATTTTCCTGTTGTCTCTATTTGCTTTGTTGACAACTCCGATGCACTTTCTGAATCTCCTGTTTTTTCAAATTAAAGTAAGATTTAGTAATATAATTTTTTGGGAAATGAAACAAAAAATATTCTTGAAGGTGGGTAAATATCTTGACAAAGCCACAATTATTTTTTCCCCCAATAACAAAGTCTCATTTATGCAGCTTTTTAGAGTAAAACCAAGAAAGATGTTCAAACGTTAAAATCAAAACTGCATGTCTTTGTTCGAATTCGGAACAATATTAATCTACGTTGAAGAGTAATGTCACATTGGTCAAATTATGAATATGTCGACGATATACTATAAAGTAAGTGATCAAAATGATTAAATGTTGACTAAAATTTTACCAGCAAATGAGATTTAAAACTACGTTCAAATTTAATAATAATAAAAAAGACTTAGAAATAGATACATAGTAATAAATTATAATAAGGAATCAATCAATATAGTATAAACTTTTGTAGACTCACCTGAGAAGTAGTAGTCATCATCAAGGATTAGATAATCATAAAGATCTCTATCAAGAACCGAAACTGGACTCGCATTTGATTTATTTTCCGGCGAATCTGTCTCTTTTCCGCTGAACTCATCCGCCGGAATGTTCTTTGAATCACCTCCTCCTCCTCCTCCTCCTCGTAGAAGCGCCATCTTCTCGGAGGACTTACTCTTGGACGGAGAGAGAAACCATCGAACTTTCTTAGCTCCGTTAACATGATCACTTCGACTCTCACTCTTCTTCTTCTTCTTCTTTGCAACTTTCATCGGCTCGTCTTTAAACTTCTTCGCCACTTTCTCGTTCTCCTTCTTCTTTTCCGGAGGTGGTAATGGCTGCTTCTTGGGATCTTCTAATACCTTCTCGAACCTCTTAGACCTCGAAGAAGAAGACGATGATCCCACAAGTTCCCTTTTCTCGTCCAGCTTGTCGAGATACAAGAGCAAGAAATCGTGTTTCTTCTGTTGTTGGTTCAAACTCGATCTCGCCGAGGTCGGGACTATCTCCCGGAAGGAAACCGAAGCTCTAACTCTCCGGCACGGGAGCTGACCATCTTTCTCATCTTCTTCCTCGTCAACTCTTAGGATATAGTCCATGAAGTTAACCGATTTGCTCCGTGTGACAGCCGAACCGGAATCTTCAAAGTACCTAAACCGGTTTGATCCCGGTGCGGGGTTATCTAGACCCATGAGTTTGGCTACAACGTTTGGAGGAGGAGGAGGAAGAGGAGAGACGTCATCTTCTTGGTCTTGGGTTTCGGGTTTTGTCTCTTTCTTTGGCTCTTCGATTTCTTCGTAAGTGCTTAGTAACTGGAGTGTTTCGTCAGAGTCGAGGATGTTGTCAGAAGGGTGGGTTTGTTGGCTGCCGGAACATAAAAGACGGCGGACTACAGCCGTGAGGCAGCCGGTCTTTGGGTTGGCTCGTTGGGTCATGGTGATGATGTATGTGTGTATGATAAGTGTGATTTAGTGAGAATAGGTAGAAAGGAGTGTGTTGAGAATGTGCAAGACTTTCTTGGTATTTATAATGACAAAGAAGGACAAACCATTACTTGTTAATTTGTGAGGCCCCACCAACTAGCTTAATCAGTAGCAAACTATACGTTTAAGCAAATATATACATTGTGTTAAATATTCTGATACCTTGATACTAAAAAATAGTAATTTATGGTTCACTAAACGTTTATAATTTAGTTTGTGACATGGGCAAACAATCTCTCATTGTTTAGTTCACTTCACAAATTTCCTAATTACTGATCTTTCCCAGTTTTGTAGAATTACTATTCATGTTAAGTTTTTCACAATTTTAAAATAAATGAATATGTTCTTGTTGTTCTGCAATCAATAACATATGTCTTAAATTAATGATTCCACCATTATATTTGACTTTATACACAATTTTGTAGTCCTGATTTTTTTGTTTTTTAATAATTAGTAATAACATATAAAGAGAAAAGTGACAAGGATTAATAAAGTAAAACTAACCAAAGTGATGTAGAGAAGAAGATTCTATTTTTGTCACACTCAACTGAAGAAAATAAAATTTGAAACCTTTGTAAAGATCAGGAATTAATAATGGCCTTATCAGCTATTTCAAATAAAGGTCATGCATCTCTTCAGTCACGTAGTTAAGTTTTAAACAGGTCGAGTTTTGTTCTTGTTGATTTAAAGCTTTAGCGTGTCATATGTGATTGACTTATAAGAAATAAGAAAATTCAAATGTCAATTTTATTTCACTTTAGAGTATTGGTTTTCGAACCATATAGTTCAAGAAACTAAAAAATTATACGTGTTTAGCAGTTGTTTAATTAGCTTTGTTAGACGTTAGTAATTCTTAATTTTCTTAAAACGTTAGTAATTTCTATAAAAAAAGAAGAAGTTTAATTAGACATGTTAGACGTTAGTAATTCTTAATTTTCTTAAGATGTTAGTAATTTCTATCAAACGTACGTTTATACGAGAGGCAATTTGTTTTTGGAAGTAACTAAAAGATTGTTAGCAAGAATGGTAGTATGCTAACAAAATTAATCATCTAGCTTGAATCTCATTATGCACTGCACGATGCAGCGTTTAAGTTGATCAAATACATATAATCAAAATGAATTGAGCAATAATATCGAATCTTTATCATATATACAAGACTGGCGGGATCAAGTTTTCGAATAGTAGTTAGAATCTTCAAAAGATGAATACTATAACGTCACAAAAGGCCTATTCGAAACATATCTATTTCACTTTATTATTGTAAAAGAATATATAAACATTGGAGGTTTAGAGCAATTAGCTTCAAGGTATTTTTTTCTGTCACCAAGCTTAAGGTATTAACTACGTTGTGATTGGTGTATGATTAGTTTGTGTAATGATGGATAATCCAAGTACGTGATATCAAATTATACCAAAGAGTCCCTTTATAGATATTTTGTTCATTTAAACAAAAAATAAAATTGACAAATACATTCATAATAAAGAGCTATGCATGTATATATATATTGTTTGATTTGTTCTTTGGCCAATTCAAAAATCAATTTGATTTTTAATAAAAATATTCGTCGGTATAATACATGTATAAAAGTATTTTTGTTGCCTTTTTAGGATATGATGCTAATTGTCATGTTTTCAAGAAATCTCAAAATTACTTTTTTTCTTTATTAAAAACAACAGCTTTACCACTTTACCAACTAACTATTTCATTTGATAAGGTGTGAAAGATTCCATATTCAAATTCGAAGTGTTAAAAGAAAAAGAAGAGATGGTATAAAATATTTACACATACCTTTCTACTTTTCCTTTTGTACACATTATTCAAATTTAAAACACGTTAAGTTGTTCGCTGCGTGGCGTCATTTTCAAAGCTGAAGTAGAAAGCAGTTCGGTCGCTTATTAGTTCACACCGGAAAAAGAGGCTAACGATAGCAGAGAGACAACTCTAAATAATTCACTGTCGCGCGTGAAATGATTGCCACGATGAGACTTGCCAATCTTATCAGCTCTCGCGATCGACCAATGCACATGTGTTTCTTTCTTCTACGCAAGTCTCCAAATTATTACTACCTTTTAATTTCTTTCGAATTAATATCACATCTATAAATAAAAAATGAAAACATAAAACACATTATAGTTTGACAAAAAATATAAAATAAAACACATTATAAGTTGTTAAAGTCATCATCATTTTACGTGAATGTATATTTCATGCGTTTGACAAACATTAATCAGAAAACTAAAATACAAGACTTGGTAATACATAAATGCGAGACTTGGCATTAAAATCGAATGTTCATACTGAAATTAGTCGTCCTCTATCTAATCGTCATAGCCGACCAAACCCTAATCTGATGCTCTGAAGTTCACATTGGGCTTATGAAACGGGAATGGGCCTGAGCCCCAGTCAAAATATCCTGATTAGATCTTATATCCATTGTTATACTACACTGGAATATCAAATCTAAATCTTGGCATTTAAAGTTTCACTGCATCAATATTTGGTACGGTTCTCGAATCTCGAGAATTTTGCTGGCTAATAGTCATTATCGTCAAAGAAGGTCACCAACCGCTCTTAAACCCTATCGACTGTGTACTTCGACGTCAATACTAGCTCAAACTTCTTTTTGTTCTTTCGAATAATAGTCTTAGGTTTTTAGTGAACCTTTTCTACGGGTCATTTCTCTTATTTACGGTCTTTATCCAAATAAGATAAATCGGTCATCCTTTCCTAAACCATTAATAATTTTAGTATGAAACCAATTGGCCGCGTGCTCTAGTTGAATGTAGAATCCAAAAAATCGGTTTCGTGGATAAATTTTTCATGGTTTGAAAGATATGGCGTTTTGATTGCACTTATGTTTTGGTTGACTTTTTTAGCTTTTCTCATCTTAATGTTTTCCACTGATTTACTCATGGTTCTTTTCTCTTTTTCTAATGATGACTTGATGTCCTATCAGATCTCGTATGTTTGTGAGAAAAACTAAATTCAGACTAACTCGAGTAGTCCTAAGCTACTGTAACTAGCTCATACATACCCAATGCCAAGTAAAAGTTGGCTTGATTTTGTAATATAACTAATTTTATGATGCACTATAACTAATTTTATGATGCACTATAACTAATTTTATGATGCTCTATCTATATATAGTAGTATACAGTAACTTTTGTTTTCTCAATAACTAAAGACCACTAAGAGTTTTTGTACAAAAAAAGTATCTTGAAGAGTTAAGATTTTTGGGTATGTAGTTACTATTTGTCTCTTATGTTACGCATTATATTACTCATCGTCGTAATTTCCAATAGTTTCACATCTTTAGTTCGAACTATCTATTCAATGGATATGCCCCAATCTTCTAAAATATCAACAATCCCATTATTAGTTCAAATACATATGGTAACAACTTGTGGTTTGTTAAGAGTAGAAAGATTTCTAACCTTTATAAACAATGGGGATGTAGCTCAGATGGTAGAGCGCTCGCTTAGCATGCGAGAGGTACGGGGATCGATACCCCGCATCTCCATTTTTAACCTTCATTTTAGTAATTCATGTGTCATCCTATTATATAATCTTAAACAAGACCAAAGATGAAAAGTATGTTGCAACATTTCCCACCATATGGCATTATTAATTGCGAAAGTAGAAGCCTAACGATGTGTGTGTTTGCCTTTAATAGTTGATTTAATTATCATCAAAACTAAAAATAGCTAAAAGAAACTATTGATGGTTTTACAAGTAATACCAACTATTGTTGGTGTATGTTCATTTCGTTTTCATTTGCCATTGACAATTTGGATTTATAAATTTTCAACGTTTAACCTGATGTGAGTGATGTTGATGGCCAAGATAGCAATTCGTCAACTATTTTGGTCCTCACTTTAAACGACCTTTTAGGAATGATTAGTGATTAGGGATTGATTAACCCTCATAATCATATTGACATTTGCTTTAATAACTTTCTTGGGTGTCAATTGTCATGGAAGTCACTCTATGCTTTTTCCAAAGATGTATGTTCTATATATGTTGAAGCTTGAAACCAAAGTTTTTTTCAATATCCAACGTGAACTTAATATGATGAAATGATACGATTAAACATAAGACGTCTTATGTGTTCAAAAAAAAAAATGAGAATGTGCATTTCACGTTTACAGAATATCAAAACTTAATCATATCAAAACTTAACCCCCCTAACCGCATCTTTATTAAATTAGGAAAAAGATGGGAACAACACATCCAAACATGACTTTAGCTTCACTCCTACTCAATCCTTAATTTTCCAAATAAAAACCAAACACTCCCTCTTTAATTTCCAAACCTCACACGTTTTCCACAGTAAAACTAACGGATTTGCCCACTATGAGCTTCTTGGTTCCCAGTAGAGGAACCAAGATTCCTCTCTCAATCATCGTTCTTGTTCTATGTGGTTTCATGTTCTTCGTTCTCTTATACACCGAAAGAATCAGCTTGATGTCCTCTTCCACTCCGTCTTCTAATGTCCTCAAGTTAAAGTCTGGTCCTAGGAAAGACATTAGCTCTAAACCTAGTAAGAACATACTGGATATCCGAATCTCAAACTCTGTTTTTGCCTGATTTTTTCTTCTTCTCTTGCGGTGCAAGTAATCTCGTGATTTTTCTTTTCCTGTTTTTTCTTGTTGGACAGAGGAGAGAGTTCAAGAGGGTAAAGTACTAGAGGAGAAAGTTCGAGAGGAGAAAGTTCGAGAGGAGAATGGTCGAGAGGAGAATGGTCGAGAGGAGAAAGTACGGGAAGAGAAAGTTCGAGAGGAGAAAGGTCGAGAGGAGAGATCACAAAATATGGATGTTGTGGACGACAGATTCGAATTCGATCGAGAGTGTAATGTTGCAGCAGGGAAATGGGTTTACAATAGCTCAGCGGAGCCACTGTACACGGATGAGTCATGTCCGTACATCGACCGTCAATTCGCGTGTATGAAAAACGGAAGACCAGAAACTGATTATCTTCGGTGGGAATGGCAGCCTGATGATTGTACTATCCCACGGTAACTATATCTATACTCAAAAAAAAGCCTACCAAGTCTAGTTATTGGTCTAACTCAGAATCTCTGATTTTGCTTTTGTCTTGAAACAGATTTAGTGCCAAGTTAGCAATGAACAAACTCAGAGGAAAAAGATTGCTCTTTGTCGGAGATTCCTTGCAACGAAGCCAATGGGAATCATTCGTTTGTTTGGTTGAATCAATAATACCCGAAGGAGAAAAATCAATGAAGCTTGGCCAAAAACACTTTGTTTTCAAAGCAAAGGTACGTTTACCTTTGTAACTTGCCTAAAACCTTGTTAGGTCAGATATCACTACTGTACCTTGTGTCGCAAACAAACAAAGCTTATATTTGTTTTGTTTGTTTTTATAGGAATACAATACGAGTATAGAGTTCTACTGGGCACCATATATTGTGGAATCGAACACGGATTTGCCTGTAATTATGGATTTGAAGAAAAGGATAGTGAAAGTGGATTCAGTGGAAGATCGATCCAAGTATTGGGAAGGAGCTGACATACTAGTTTTCAACACTTATGTTTGGTGGATGAGTGGAATCAGAATGAAATCTTTGTGGGGTTCATTTGGAAATGGAGAGAGAGGTGCGGAGGCTCTAGACACTGCAGTGGCTTACAGGCTAGGGCTCAAGACATGGGCTAATTGGGTTGACTCTACCGTTGACTCTAACAAGACCAAAGTCTTCTTCACCACCATGTCTCCTACTCATTCTAGGTAAACACATCTAGTCTTATGTTTATGGTGCTTAGATTTTTAAAAATGTATTTCAGCAGATTTAGACGTAAATGCGTAATGCAAATAAATATCACAAACGATATGGTTAGTATATAAGGAAATGATTCTAACATACATAAAACAATCTCTCTATTTTTTTTTTGTGATTAACCATAAAGTAATGTTGTGTAAAACGTGCAGGAGTGCGGATTGGGGGAAGCCAAACGGGCCGAAGTGTTTCAACGAGACAGAGCCAATAAAAGATAAGAGCTTTTGGGGGACTGGCTCCAACAAGGAGTTGATGAAAGTGGTGTCAAGCGTCGTGAAGCACATGGCCACGCACGTGACGGTCATTAACATTACGCAGCTGTCCGAGTACCGCATCGACGCCCACACATCGGTATACACGGAGACAGGAGGCAAGATGCTAACGGCTGAGGAGAGGGCTGATCCTATGCGTAACGCTGATTGCATACATTGGTGCCTCCCTGGATTGCCCGATACCTGGAATCGTATCCTATTGGCTCATTTGTAAATTAATAAAGCTTATAGGAACCTCATGATGATGAAAATGGGAAAACCCTAAGTCCTCTCTCACTCTCTTGTCTTCTTGTGTTGTCAGAAATCTGTTTTTTTTTCTTCTTTTAATCATGTGGTTGTAAGGTGGTACAGGAGACGTGAAGAACATTGAAAAAAAAAGGAAAAGAAACTAATCAGATTGAGAATTTTTTTGAATGGATTTAAAAAACCGCAATATAGATCATATAGAAACTAATCAAATTGAGAAAGCCGAATAAACCGATTAATTAGAATACAGTACTATATTTATATGTAATTTATATACAATTAATATATACGTCACTTAGTTTATTGATATGATTTTCATAGTTAAAACGTTCTTTTGTAATTTTGTTGATTGGAAGTTTATAAATCGGTTGGTATGACTATTTTAAGTATTCGATAAACCAAACCCGAACCGCAATAAACCAAATTGTGCACTCAATCAAATCCAAAATGACCCGTTTTGTTGTGACATAAACGACATCTGATAAAGCACAGGGGCAGGATGGGCTTAGGCCTATGATTGTAAACCTGGGCCTGTAGTAATCCAAACCGTTGGTGTTTATTAGAGAGCTATGTAACCCTAATGGGACTCATCGCCGTCAAGGAAGTTGTATATAATCTCTTCTTCCTTCTCCATCTTTTTACATATTACAACTAAATTTGATATCTTCTCTCTTTGATTCAGCTGAAATTAATTCAATCCAGTTTGATTTTATTTGTTTTCTTTTTCTATCAGAATTTTAGAGAATTTGAATTCAATTTTTTGGAGATGTTTAAAGCTTCATTCTCTGGCTGATTGGATTCTTATTAGAAGTTCCACATCGGCTCGTTCATATTGAAGCGAGATAAACTCAACTTACACGCTGGTCTTCTGCGTCAGATTACTATACGCTGCAGCGTAGGAAGAATGAGATATTTTTATTTTATTTTTTTCCCTTAATTTTGTAATATGCCGCTGATGATTTTCGTAGGCTTGTCCTGATCAAATTACATGACGTTACTTATTGAATCTATGAATCTGAGGCTTTTTGTTTTTCATCATTACTATTTTGTTTTTCCTAATGAGGATTACTTATTAAAAGCTATGGATCTGATTATTAAATCATATTCATATGATGCTATATTGTCATAGTTACTCTGATGGGAAATATTCAATTTTTTATTCAACATTTGAATCTATTATTCATGTTGATTTAGTTTGCTCAAGTTCTAAATTGTTTTGTTTTTTTTTGTATTTGATATATTGATTATGTTTTTTTTAAAAAGGGCAACTTTTTGCCGAGTGAATCGAATATCGATATCTCTCTTTTTCCCAGTTGCCAAAATCATCTTATGGCTGCTTGAAGAATACTTGGATCGGTTATTTATATTTACTGATCTTTTTCTTTTGCTGCTACATATTTTTTCAAAGTGAGCAAATTTATGATTTACTATTTGGAATCCTAAATGCATTTTTTGTTTTGTTTTTGACCATAATAACATTTCCAATATGCTCTAGTTAATAGAGAGTATTACTCAAATACCCATATTTGGTGTTGATATTCTAGAAATAACCATGATTTGATATAAAGACAATTTGCTTTACAATTTTACATTGAACCATAATAACTTTCTAACATTCTCTTTCTTCGAGACATTTTTTTTTTCATCTGACATTTTCTTTTTTTCTTAACACTATATTTTCTTCCTCTGTAATTATGTATCTCCTAATAACATTTTTTTTCTTTTTATCTCACTCTTTTGCTTATTTTAATTTTTTTTTAAAAATAGAATATAAAAAATATAATAGATAAAATAATTTAATATATGATATAGTTGAACACATAAATTACAGTTGATTGCAAGATTTCAACATCTTTAAAATTTACAATCTGTTATAAATTCAATAATAGTGTTAGATTAATTGTTAGCAGTTAACTAATTTGTTAACGGATACACGTTTTGTTACCGGATAAAATACATGTATTTGTTAACAGCTAACACATCTGTTAACATTTAAAAAATTTATTAACAGTTAATTTCTATGTTAATAATCACCAATATCGATTGTTAACAAAGTTGTTAACGATTAGCAAACATTTGTTAACTTATAACACTTCTGTTAACGTCTACAATATTTGTTAACAGCCAACACATTTATTACCGCGAAGCGTAAAAATAATTGTTAACAGTTAACACTTATGTTAACGTCTACAATATTTGTTAACAGTGAACACATTTATTAACGCGAAGCGTAAAAATAATTGTTAACAACTAACACTTCTGTTAACGTCTACAATATTTGTTAACCGATAACACGACGTCGAATCTAAAACCCAGAAATTGATATATGTCTTCTCTAATATCAACACCAAATATTGATATTTGACTAATTCTCTCTTTAGAAGAGATAATTGGCCAATACACCTCAAATGAGAGTCTATACTAATCATCAAAAAATTGATTAATTGTATGTACTTCTCTAATAACATATTTAAAATTATTTTTTAAGAATCAAAGTAAACTCAAAAATATTTAACATATTTATTTTGCATGTAATTCATTTTGAAAATGATAAGAGGAGAGAAGAGCATTGATAACGAAAATGAAAAAAAAAACTGACACACCCACATGTAAATGCAGGAAGAAAGGAGAGAGAGAAAGAAGGACAATTTGGTCAGACAAAATAAATCAGTCCCATCATGGGCAAGTGACTAGTATAGACTCTCAGTTGAGGTGTATTGGCCAATTATCTCTAGTTAATATGAGCGTATAACCTTTAAATGGAACCTTCACCGTGATTTGATTATAAACTAACATTAAGTCAGAGGAAAGCAGCCTCTTTATCAAATAAATAAAAACCTATTGCGCAGTGTTTTTATGCCCTTCTTTATCAAATAAATAAGATTTACCTGCTAAAGTAACGATTTGGATTTTAAAAACTACTCCCTCCGTTTTCCTTTATTTGTCATTGTAGAAAAAAAAAATTTGTTTCAAAATAAGTGTCGTTTTATAATTTTAAAGCAAAATTTATTAAATTTATATGTTATTCTATTTTTTTATTGGTTAAAAGGTGGTTAGGTGTATCGTTAATTGTGTTTTTATCTAGAAAATATGTAAAATTAAATGTTTTCTTAATATGTGTGCATAAACCCAAAACGACAAGTAAAATGTTTTCTTAATATGTGTGCATAAACCCAGAACGACAAGTAAAGTGAAATGGAAATAGTATTTGTTAATCAAAAATTTGAATAAACATGTTAAAATCCATAAACTTAGAGATGTCAAAATGAGTTAGTTTAATCAATTCAGCTTAGTTCATTACTATGAACTAATCTGAGTTGAGCAAACTCAGACCATTTAGATTATGGTAGTAAATGGTGAATCTTTAATTGGAGATTTAAATGCGGTTTCTACAAAAATGCTAATAGGTCACTAATCACAAAATATTCAATTAGTGAGATTTGTGGTGTGAAAAAACGCATGGGTCATTAATACAATAATTTTTTTATTCTTTACATACAATGCCGCATAAAATTTTTAAGTAAGCTTTGAACATATAGGTTACTAGGTGTTTTTCTGCACCAAATGCGAAAATAAAAGTTTTATAATTTAAATTTAAAAATATTTTTATAGTTTATAAATTTTATCATTTTCTTACAATATTTAATTTTACATGTTCATTTAATTATATATAAAATAAAAATAAAATGTTTATTTAATAATATATTTGTATATATTTAAAATTATAATTTTTGAAATATTTTTTTATCTTTTTATTTTGGTCAAAATATATTAAATCAAATTCTATAAAATTAAGAGAGATTATTTTTAGTTATATAATTTTCAAAACGCCAAACTAATATTATTTCTAAAATTTATAAAACTAATGTAACTAAAATTTGAAATTAAAAAAATTAAAGCAACATAAATTTGTGAAAATTTGTTTTAGCCATAAAAATTATATAATTATAAAAATAAAACTAAATCATATTTCAAATTATAAATTAAGATATTTCTATTTTTATTATTATATTAGTTTCAATGATGATCTATTAGTTGTTATCATATCATAATAAACTTATCAAAAATATAAATCAACAATAAATATTTATGTTCATGTCATAATTAACTCTAAGTCATGTCATCATTGATGTCATTATTTTCAAAATTAATGTGGTGATAACCCTTGACAAATCTTTTTTCAAGTAACGTCTAGGGGATTAATGGAAAAGTAGGTGCAATGAGTATTTGTAAACGATGTGACAAATATTTGTCAATATCACCAATCAAACAAATGGTAATTATAATAGCGAGTTTTCAACCCACTTCAGAAGTTGTTTCTTTTTATTTTGTTCAGTTTTTATATTATAGTTAGCAAAAAAAATATTTTATGATGTAATTGTCAAATATATAGCGGTTCACTCAAATTCCACTTTTGTTTACAACAAAAAATGGTCATAAAAGAGTTTGTAACAATAGTCAACAAATGTGCTAAATTATCATCATATATCAGTACATGATGCAATTATTTATTAAAACAAGATTACCGTATTTTTGAATTTTTTCAAAAATTAGTGAGTTATCCCCTACGAAAATATTAAGTTTATGTGTAAATGTTCTAGATACTGAAGTTTATCCTCGTTAGAGTAGTTTAAATTTTTTAACCACATTCTTCCTCCTTTCCAAATGCAACTATGCATTAAACAATATTAAATTTTCAGTAAATGTTATATATACTAAAGTTTATACTCCTTAGTGTTGTTTAAATTTTTCTAACCATATTCTAAATTTATATTAATGTATGCAAAACTTTTTTCATCGTATATTAACATCGTTTGTATTTATGGATATTTAATTTAATAAAAGTTCATATACAACCTAAATAAATGGACTAGCCACTATGAAATATACATTATCTAAAGAACCGGAGACAACAAAGGTGTAGGACCTCTTCGACCATCATCCTATATCAGTACACAATGCAACTATGCATTAAAACAAAAGTATCACTTTTTTGATTTTTTTCCAAAATACTGTGGGTTTAACCCCTACCGAAATATTGAGTTTTTCTGTAAATGATCTATACACTGAAGTTTATTCTCTTTACAATTTTTTAAAATTTCTAACTACTTTCTATCTGTATATTAATGTATGCAAGACTTTTTTCATGGTACATGGACATCATCTCTAATGTTTTAATAATTAAATTAAATAAAAATTCATATACTATCTAAATCAACACACTAACCACTATTAAATATCTATTCTCTAGGGAAATTGAGACAACAAAAGTTTCAAACCTCTTTGACCATCATCTTATGTCAGTTTACGATGCAATTATGCATTAAAAAAAATATTTTGTTTTGAAATTTTCTCAAAAATTTGTAGGTTACCCTACGAAAATATTGAGTTTTTTTGGTAAATTATCTATCTCCTGAATTTTATCATCCTTAGTGTTATTTAAAATTTTCCAACCACATTCTACATTTATTTATATTAATGTATGCAAAACTTTTATTCATCGTACATGGAAATCGTTTCTAAAATTTTAACAATTAATTTAATAAAATTTCATATATTACCTAAATCAGTGAACTAATCATTATTTTGCCCACAATGTTCAACAATATTTTGTTCTTTAATGGTAATAACAATTTGGTCTTTTTAAATAAAATATCAAACTGCTAAAAGCATGTTTATTGGGGTCTTTTAGCTTAGGGACCCCTAACAAAATAATAGTATAAATTTCGTAGGTTCCACTAAAATTTAAGGGACTGTCCTTTAAGGACCCTAATTAAGAGATGTCATTTGCATTGTTTCGCAGATCCCACTGATACGTGACGGTTCGCGATTGGTTATTTTTTTTTATCTAAAAATAAACAAAAAAAAGAAAAAGGTGGATTCCACTTTTTTTAAAAAAACTCCACCAGTCTCTTGGATAAACATGCTCTAAGTGTTCTACGCTTGTAAAGAGGCAAGGATCAAAGAACATGGTTGATCGAACCCTAACACAACCAATGTACGTGGAAAAATAAACTATAGACACATGTTCATATGTAAATTTAATTAGGTATGTGTATAGCTATTTAGAAGATCATACAGTAAAACTCGGAATATTCTTGGAAACCATGATGGTCCAAGCTTCCAAAATGAATAATGGTCCAAATGTGTTTATTGCTGACGAATTGGCATCACGTCTCTTTGCCTTTGGCAAGAACATACGTAATAATAAAATTATACACTGTATTTTAAACGAATTACGGTTAATTAAAGTTCTTACATCATATAATATACTAACAAAAAGCCTATCTAGTCTTTGTCAGTGTTGTGTTCAAAAAAAAAAAAAAAAGTCGTTGTCAGTGGAGATATTTACTCCCGGGAAAAGCTAAAGATAATTACAATATGCCGTTTGCTTTTCTCGGAAGTAAAATTAATGTTAACTATATAAACATGAAAAAATCTCAAATTAAAGTGACAGAAAGAAAATTAGATCACATATTAAATTTTGGTAGTGGGTATTTTGTAACTTTGTACTCACGTATAATTTAATTAGCTTACAAATACCAAACTTAAGAAGAGAATCACAAGAATGATGTTGAATTGATGTTTTGGAAAAGAAGATTAATGCATTGCGGTTTAACCATGGAAACAATACATCTTTTATTCGTAACCTTGGAAAACAAGTTTAGAGACGTACTGTAATTTGCATATACAATATTTATTACATACCAAATATAAATATTTTCTAGTTAAACGTACTGTAATTTGAACCAAGTAAATGTTTTGGCACTCTAATACATAATATTAATTTTACAAAACAGTGTAAATCGTAAGGTAGCACGCAAAATACTGAAATAGTCATATCCTCTTTCTTCAAAAAAGTGATATCCTCTTCAACAAAGATGTCAAAAAAAGAAGAAAAATAATAACCAGTGTAATGGCTGAGTCATTAAGAAACCTTAACTACAATTTTGCTAAGTTCTCAAATATCATTTTGACCTTCTATTGGTTTGCGACTTAATAATATTTTAAAACCAAAACTATATGATTAAAAGTAAGCCACTGTAAATAGAGAAGAAGACAAGATAGAAATGAATATACTAGGGGTAAAAACTATGTGTCAAATATTTGTAGATGTTTGTTTCCATAACTAGAGGTAAAAACCCTTGGAAAAAAATTCTTCTATAAAATTAATTATGCATGTAATGCGTTGGCTACAGTATCTACATTATTGTAAAAAGTATTTAAATGTTAAACAGTGACTAAATAGAAATTGAGAAGCAAATAAAATCAAATGACAGAAATGAAGGAGTTAAAGCATCTGTATTAAATTTTCTTGTACAGATATTTTCTAATATTCTTTTTGCGCAAGCAAAAAAACCTCTCGTAAACACAAACAAGTATATAAAAAGGCAGCACCGTCGTACCATTTCATCACACAAATAAAACATCACACTATTACTCAAATTCATTTCTCTATAAATGGACACCAAAATCGGATCCATCGACGCGTGCAAGCCCACCAATGGCGACGTCTGTAGTCCACCAAGCGGCTCCGTAGCAACCATCCATGACTCTGTTCCCGCCTCCGTAGGCTCCTCCGAAGCCACACTAGGGCGTCACTTGGCCAGACGTCTTGTCCAGGCTGGTGTCACCGACATCTTCTCTGTTCCTGGCGATTTTAACCTAACTTTGCTGGACCACCTCATAGCTGAGCCGGAGCTCAAGAACATCGGCTGCTGCAACGAGCTGAACGCAGGTTACGCTGCAGACGGTTACGCTCGATCCCGTGGAGTGGGCGCTTGTGTGGTAACCTTCACGGTAGGTGGACTGAGCGTTTTGAACGCGATCGCTGGTGCATACAGCGAGAACCTTCCGGTTATATGTATAGTGGGAGGTCCTAACTCCAACGATTTTGGCACTAACCGGATTCTCCATCACACCATTGGCCTACCTGATTTTAGCCAAGAGCTTAGGTGTTTCCAGACCGTTACTTGCCACCAGGTATCATCAATATCAAAATATATATATATAGTAATAGTAGAAGTTGATATCATGTGTATTTGGTTGTCTTCTTATTAGGCGGTGGTGAACAATTTGGAGGATGCTCATGAACAGATAGACAAGGCCATTTCAACAGCTCTTAAAGAAAGCAAGCCTGTGTACATCAGCATCAGCTGCAACTTAGCTGCTACTCCTCACCCTACTTTCATCCGTGATCCTGTTCCCTTCTCCCTTACTCCAAGGTCAACACTACTCCTTTCTCTCAGTGATTTATCAATGTTTTTTTTAATGTATTTTGTCTTGTAGATTGAGCAACAAGATGGGCCTAGAAGCTGCGGTTGAAGCAACGTTAGAGTTTCTCAACAAGGCCGTGAAGCCGGTCATGGTCGGTGGTGTCAAGTTACGTGTAGCCAAAGCTAGCGATGCTTTTGTCGACCTTGCAGACGCTTCTGGCTACGCCATGGCAGTGATGCCATCTGCAAAGGGCCTAGTCCCGGAGCATCATCCTCACTTCATTGGGACTTACTGGGGTGCAGTGAGCACTCCTTTCTGCTCTGAGATTGTGGAATCTGCAGATGCCTACATCTTTGCTGGCCCAATCTTCAACGACTACAGCTCTGTGGGTTACTCTCTTCTCCTCAAGAAAGAGAAAGCCATCGTTGTGCATCCTGACCGTGTCACTGTGGCCAATGGTCAAACGTTTGGATGCGTTCTCATGAGTGATTACTTCACTGAATTGGCTAAGAGGGTGAAGCGTAACGAGACGGCTTATGAGAACTACCATAGGATCTTTGTCCCTGAAGGTAAGCCCCTGAAATGCAAAGCAAGAGAGCCTTTGAGAGTCAACGCAATGTTCAAACACATTCAGAAGATGCTGTCTAGTGAAACCGCTGTGATTGCTGAAACTGGTGATTCTTGGTTTAACTGCCAGAAACTAAAGCTGCCTAAAGGATGTGGGTACGAGTTTCAGATGCAGTATGGATCCATCGGGTGGTCTGTTGGTGCAACTCTGGGCTACGCACAGGCTGTACCGGAGAAGCGAGTGTTGGCTTTCATTGGAGATGGAAGTTTCCAAGTGACGGCTCAGGACGTATCCACCATGCTGCGTAACGGTCAGAAAACAATCATATTCCTCATTAACAACGGTGGCTACACCATCGAAGTAGAGATTCATGACGGCCCATACAACGTGATCAAGAACTGGAACTACACTGGTCTCGTCGATGCCATTCATAACGGTGAAGGAAAATGCTGGACCACAAAGGTGAGGTACGAGGAGGAGCTTGTGGAGACGATCAAGACAGCTACAACGGAGAAGAAGGATTGTCTTTGTTTCATAGAAGTGATAGTTCACAAAGATGATACGAGCAAAGAGTTGCTTGAGTGGGGCTCACGCGTCGCTGCTGCTAATGGTCGTCCCCCAAACCCTCAGTAGGAGAATCTTGAGTGGGCCTCACGCATCTTTAATCACATTTTTTATTACTCTTTGTTTATTTTCATACTGGTTTTACTTTTCAGCCGTTGGTTTTAATTGCTTTTGTAGTTTTATCCAATTAGTACGTTCATCATGGAATAAAAGTTGCTTTTTCATTCTAATTTCAATAATTGTGTTCTCTACCATTAAAGTCCATATACAATTTCAGTTACTATTTGTTTTCTCTTTTACTCTTTCTGTTGTTTTCACCATTTTCTATTTTTAGTCCCTCAAGCTTTCTCTCTTTTTGCTAAAATATAGAGCAGAAACTTTAAATCTTTCTCGTTTTTTTTGTTGAGTACGCAGTTTTGTAATCTCATTACCTCATCCAAGAATCACTTGATTCTGACTTGAGGTCAGCATAAAAACAGGTTTGAGTTACCAGAGTCCTCTTTCTCCATTTCCATTTTCTTGTCGTTGGTCCTAGTGCGTGTTTGTATCACACGAGTATATTTGGATTACGAGGCGTTTATCTACTATACAAAAAGAACGCTCTGATGTCCATGGGCCTAGCCAGAAAAAAAATACTTGACCAATTTAGAGAATGGCAGCTTATTGACGTTTCTTTGGTATTTATTTTGTGTCTTTTTTCTTCTTTGTCGTCTTTTTATTTTATTATTTAAATGTGTTTGTTGACAAAAAAAAAACTAAATGTGTTTAAGAAAAATAAAAACGCAGTGTACAAATCGTTGACATGTTATGAAGTTTTCAATTAAAAGTTAGAGAAAAATACCTTGGCCAAAAATGGTAATCGCCAAAAAAGAAAATATAAAGATGCAGTCTATGTAGCATCATATACCACTTCGTTCACTAAAGTTTCACATATCGTACGTCTCTTTCGTGTTTCCAGTGATTCATACGTTTGATATTCTTAAGGTTAATTAATTAGTATATAATTAAGTATTTTACATTCTACAAAATACATTCGGATATATAGATACAGATAGGTATGTATTTCAAATTTTAGATGGTACATATAATCCTTAAACGAAGTTTTAAAGATGGGGACAATAAGAAACTAAGACATTTGATAGAACATATCATTGCATATGGGCGATGACTAAGAAAAACCACGTCGATGCATGGTTTCTTTTTGCTCATTATCAACCGAACTATACCACATCGGATTACTCGGGTCGGCAACCGTAAGTAGTGGCATCCCTTGTGCATACGTCTCCACTACAGGGGTATATTCGTCATCACAACCAAAGAGTCTTGGTTCAAATTCACTGACGCCGGCAGGAGAATAAGTACAAGGCGGTGTAGTTTCGAAGTCGTTGAAGAAAAGAAGCATATTGTGGTGAAACCAGATCTGAGCTTTCAAGAACTTGACGTAGCTAATGGCTTCGTCGAGCATAGAGACGGTGTCCATCTTCGCACCACCGGGAACCATGCTCTGTAGAATCTTCAAACGGTCGCTGATCCGGTGGCGTCTCTCACGGGCCGCCACGCTCTGCGGATCCGTCGATAACGTGGACACTGACTGATTTTTTTTGCCCTTTATTCTGCCCTTGTGGCCGTGGAAAGAAGAATATGATGAGGAAGTGGTGGATGAAGAATTAGGGTTTAGGCTACGAAGACTGGACTGATCCATTGTAATTGTCCTGCTTTGTATTTTCTTGACCCAGATGTCGTGCTTATTTACGTAGTATGGGTATATATATAGTCAGATACGAACTGGTTTAGTGGTAACGCGCGTTGGCTAATTATATGCCAGTCCTAGTAAAACTAGTATATTATTGTAGATGTAGCTAGCACTTGTAATATTTTATTTTTGGCAAACAACTTCTGTAATGAGAAATATTAATATATATGTTTACATATTTTCGTTTGGCAATGGAGGTTTCATTAAAGTATGCTAAACTGATCCTTTGTATTATATATATAGAATTTGTTTATATCTGGATGTAAGTGATGATATGCTAATTCAGCTTGATTTAATAATAATAATACTGCATGTATTGTAATATAATTAGGTTGCTTTACTTTAGTATCTGCGTTGTGTAAATATTTTGTCCTAATGAGTACGCCTATTAGTCTATGACGCATTTGGAATTTGACATTTTGATAGATCATCATAAAAGTATAGCTTGACTTGAACGGACATATATACAACAAATTACTCCTAATATTTCGAGATGCAAAGTCACACCTAAGCAAGGGGAAATCGGCCAATTAATACATCAACAGAGGGTCGCGGTCCCGATTAGTACATACACTCGGACCATGTGCTAAAACATACATTAACTCGGATTATATTCAAATTTCATACATCAACCAACAAATTTAAGTAAATTCATACATTGACCGTGTTTCCGTTAGTCAAATGTTAACAGTTGTTTACGTGGATTTAACGGGTGATTACGTGGATATTAAATAAGAGTTAACACAAAACGACATCGTTTTGGGTTCAATTGTTAATTAAAAAAAATCCTTTTCAGTTGGT
Source organism: Moricandia arvensis (assembly GCA_905132765.1). Classification (NCBI taxonomy): domain Eukaryota; kingdom Viridiplantae; phylum Streptophyta; class Magnoliopsida; order Brassicales; family Brassicaceae; genus Moricandia; species Moricandia arvensis. The sequence continues at coordinate 68,826 of CAJHQP010001335.1, read as the reverse complement.
TGATGGGGGGCATCGAACCCGGGTTACCACAATAATTACTCTACCACTTAACCACTTTGCCAAATCCAATTCATTGTGTAGGTATATGTAATTACCTATATAGACTGGACTTAACGGGTGATTAGATTTAACACGAAACGACGTCGTTTTGGGTTCAATCGTTAATTAAAAAAAAACTTTTTCAACTGGTCGATGGGGGTAATCGAACCAGAGTCACCACAATAATTACGCTACCACTCAACCACTTTACCAAATCCGATTCATTGATTATATGTATATATTTGTAGATCTAGTAAATCCGTTTAATTGATCAATTTTTTTTGACACAAGTTGAGATCAATTTATAGTGTTATTTATCCAAGGTATTACCATTATTATTACTTATAATCATAGTTTTAAAAAAAAAAATCTTTCAATGTTCGATCCCCCCCCCAACATTCCCATCACACGAGTTTTGATTAAAAAACATTCACCATAAAGTTGAAGTTTTGTTTTTGAAAATATCAATTAAACGGATTTACTAAGTGTAACTGAATAACTACAGATACATTAACAATGTATCGGAATTGGTAAAGTGGTTAATTAGTATATTATTTGTTGGTGTAACCAGGGTTCGATTCTCGCATCATACAGTCGAAGAGAAATTTTTTTTAACTAACAATTTAAATCCAAAACGACGTCGTCTCGTGTTAACTCTTGTTCAATGTCCACGTAATCATCTGTTAAGTCCACGTAATCAACCGTTAACATTTGACAAACGGAAACACGGTCAAAGTATGAATTTACCTGAATTTAGTTGTTGATGTATGAAATTTGAATATAATACGAGTTGATGTATGTTTTAGCACAGGGTACGAATGTATGTACTGATCGGGACCGCGACCCTCTTTTGATGTATAAATTGGCCGATTTCCCCCTAAGCAAGCCACTATATGTGAATGTGATGTCAATTATTTAGTGATATTAGTGTCATTACTAGAGATATTTTCATATGATACAAGCTATTGATTAAAATAGTTTAATAGTTTGTGCTAGTACCATCACCGTGTTAATTACATTTAACATTAACAATATCACAATATTCAATTTGCATGTAATAGCCAAAATCCTAAAAGTATGATTGTCTGAAATAGTTCTGGTTATAGGAGAGCACGTGAGCTCCCGGGTTTCACGTAGTAGTGGGGTTCGGTGAAAACATTGGACTGAAAAGCAGACTAAAAACAAAACCCTAATCATATTTTTACAACTCAAACTCTACGTACTGTCTTCTCAAACAACTACCCTCACTAAAATTTACATTGGCACTGCACATTACGCACATGTATATATACAGTTTACACCAAAAAAATGTTTATATACAGTAACTCGTCCTAGTACAGGTAACAACATATTTTCGTTTTCTCTCATCATTTTTTATACCAAATCATATATCGGTCCACACAATTTTATATGTTCAAATAAGTAAATAGTTCTCCACACAAGCTTGTAGATAACTACGACAAATATAAATCGGAATTTTTGAAACTGATTTTCTCTCTCCATTTAAAAACCGGGAATAAAACATATTTGAACCTATACAAGAAAGAAAATACATTGATATGAAAAGGCAGTATTTTACAACAACTACGGTGGATAGGCGCATGAGCTTGAAACAGTAACAATCGTCTAGACCATGATTATCCCTAAGAAATCCACCCGGGTTTCTTAGGGATTTAAAAAAAAATAAAAACAAAAAAAATAAAAAAAAATCAATCGCGGGCCGCCACGTACGCGCACAGTGTAAGAAACTCTTAAGGATCGATCCTTAATTCATAACTTTTATAACCGATCCTTACACTGTTCACGCTTAAGAAACCCGCTAAGAAACCCGGATAAACATGCTCTTCTATTCTTGTATTGTATTTCCCTACTCGATAGCTTCTTCATTAGAATAATATGAAAAACAACGAAATTCATTTTTTTTTAAATTGTATATTTATTGTTACTGTTTAGCAGGAAAAAAATGTATATGTATATTGTACGTGCTAAATATTTATAAAAGTCTCAACTGGGAAACAGGTAACTGTCGTCTCAGCCGTTGAGTGAATTAGACGTTACTCTTCCGCAAGATAACTAGTTTTGAGCTTTTGCGTCATTTTCATTTTTTTACTAAAGCTTCTGAGTTATTTCCCATCAATAATTTTTCCTTAATTCTATTGTGAATAGCCAATTTCTTCAACAAAACGATATATTCGTAAATGTATATAATGTGTGGTCGAACTACATATGAAATGAAAACCAAAAGAAGAAAAGGACCTTTGCTTTAAATGTCTTACGTACAAAATAATTAAGATACCAGAATGTTACATGTATTATACCAATAAAAAGATGGAAAACAAGTTAGGCTTTTGAATAGTGAAATGCCTACCTTTGCCAAACTAGATCAACAAAACTAAAGGAGAACAAATGGTTTTAAGCACTAAAGGCGTAGCTGACCGGTTAGTAGGTAAAATAATATTAATGCGAAGGGAAGGTCTAGTAGATATTGGTGATGGTGATGGACTCATGTTACTGTCTTCATTTATTTTGGTACCTTTCCAGCCGCATAGTGACTCAGATACAGTAAATTCAGCAGACGTTCTCTGTATATATATACCTACAGCTTTGATTTTATTTGAATTTTGAAACGTGTATTTTTGCTAGGAAATTGATTCAGTATTCAACAATATCATCATTGTCACAATTACCGTAAAGTGTTTGGTATGTACCTGTCACATCGGACCAGTTATTTTAATTTCTATGCAAACATATCAGGAAACCTAATATGTAAATCTATATAATTTTTTTTTAAAAAAATGTAGAAATTTCGTGATAACTATATAAATATGGGACATGGTGACCATAGAAAACAACTGTGCATAAATTAGTTATACAAAACATAAAATATTATAATACGATATAAGAAAGTAGAGTGTTTTGTACTTCTTGTACAGTATTTTAAAACATCCTTATAGGGTTGTATGTTAAAATCGAAATCTCATACCATGATTAATGAAATCTCTTAGGATGGAATTCTTAATGTAATATAGTAGACGGTTTTAACTTTTAACTAAAAATTTTTTAAAAAAATTTAAGAAACGTCTCACAAACAAAAAATATGAAAAATAGTCATTAGTTGAAAAATGTCAATTCATTCTCTAAGAACTCCAAATGGGTCTTGCTCAAACATGCAGAGTAATGATGAACCAAATGGGCTGGAAAAGCAAATTAGGCCCATTAGTGAGAGTGAAATCGCAATATGGGTATGATGATGATTAGACATTTCAATTCCTAATTTAGCTTTTAGTATGTCAACTGTTGACCCCTGTTCGTTTTATCAACGCTGCGACGAGCGGCTGCGACTCAAAATTATCTTTACGGTTACGGCAAACAGAATACAGTCAAGACAAAACGGATTTGATTATTAAGTCGCCGCGGCAAATAAAAGCCAGTAAATACGATGATGCAAATATCAGCGACAACTTCAACTCCAGTTTCATGCCTTTGATTATCAGTTTGCGTCTGTTTTAGTTTCAACGTCAATAAAGTTTCTTCCGTCACGGTGTAATTATTGGCTGCAGCCGCTGGTGGTGGCGTTTAACACGACTGCAGCCGAACACATCAATCGGAAGCTCACCTGTTCGTGTAATTATTGGTTCGTTTATATATTAAAGCACATTGTAGAATCGGAAGCTCACCTGTTCGTTTATATATAAGCTGGTAGTTTATATATTGGCTGCAGTCGCTGTTCACGTTAGGCGTTTATATATAAACTCATTTTGGGTCTCTTAATCTTTTTTAATTATTAAATGTTACTTAAGAGACTTAATTAAGATACACCAATATTTTTGTGCTCCAATGGGAGTCTCTTATTTAGAGATTCTTAAAAAAAATTAAACATTGTGACACAAAAATAGAAATGATACAACAATACAATCTTAGACAACAAGTAACAGAAACAAGAACAAGTCTTAAAACGTCCTTGATAACTTTGCACAGTCCTTCGAACTTCTCCTTTAGCTCTTCCTTTTTCTTCTGCTCGTCCTCAGACTCGTCGTGTTTCAAGCCTTCCTTGGTTGCAGAAATAAGTTTATTTCCTTCAAACTCCTTGAGCTGACCAGTAGCATACTCATCGATTGCATCAAGCATGTACAGAACTTCATACCCTTTCTTCTTCAGCTTCTCCAGGAATGGAGAGTTCTCCACAGCCTTTTTTCTCTCACCAGTGATGTAGAAGATATTGTTCTGACCTTCCTTCATCCTTGTCACATAGTCCTTGAGACTCGTCAATTCATCCCCGCTCTTGATGGAGTGGTAACGGAGCAACTCAGCAATCTTGGTCCTGTTCTGAGAGTCCTCATTTATACGGAGCTTCAGATTCTTGGAGAAAGCTTCGTAGAACTTGTTGTAATCCTCCTTGTTCTCAGCAATCACAAAGAAGAGCTCAAGGCACTTCTTCACTAGGTTCTTGCAGATGACTTTAAGGATCTTGTTCTGCTGCAATGTCTTTCTAGAGATGTTGAGAGGAAGATCCTCGGAGTCAACAATACCCTTGGCAAAGCCTAGCCACTCGGGCAGTCTTCTCAATCCACAAAGAGACCAGGTAGCTAATGAACTCAGAGTGCTTCTTGACCAAATCCTTAAGCCTCCTCTATAACTCCAACTGGTCCTCCTTAAAATGCAGCGTCATCTTAGTACCCCTGCCAAGACTCTCACCGGATGTATCTCACGTAACGGTGAAAGAGCCACCAGCCCGAGACTCCCAAACGTACTGCTCGTTGTCATTGTGCTTGGTGGTGACGATAACCTTGTCAACAACCAAGTAAGCAAAGTAGAAACCAACACCAAACTCACCAATCATGTTGACGTCAGAACCAGCAGCCAAGGCCTCCATGAACTCCTTGGTACCAGACCTAGCAATGACTTGGTCATACCAATACCACTGTCGATGATGGTCAAGGTGTTGTTAGTCTTTCGGGAATGATGTGAATGAAAAACTCAGGCTGACCATTGAGCTTGCTCTTGTCCGTCAATGACTCGAACCTTATCTTGTCCAACGCCTTGATTCATCCAATCAATAATTAATCTCATAAAATCAATCAACCTAGAGAAAATTGATTAACCTAATGTTTTAATATAAAAGAGAATTCTATAATAAATCTATTCTACGGATCGATCTAAATGAGTAAGCAAGAGAAATGTACATCAGAGGAGTTGCTGATGAGTTCACGAACGAAGATCTCCTTGTTGCTGTAGAAGGTGTTGATGATGAGCGAGAGCAATTGGTTTATCTCCGCCTGGAATGCGAAAGTCTATCAACGAGGGTTAGAGTATTGATTAGATTCGAGAGATAATGAAGGAGAAGAGATAGAGATCATCGGAAGAAAAACAGAGAGAAAGAGAAGAGATAGAGATCATCGGAAGAAAAACAGAGAGAAAGAGAAGAGGAAGAAACGCCATCAGTTTTTTTTTTCCATCGTCTGAGAGTGACACGTGTCCTCTAAGACACGGTTCTTGCTTCCCTTAATTAAGAGACGTTCCTTGTGTTAATTACAATTTTTCTTTTTTTTTTAAATCACAATAATACTAAGATACCTACCTAAGAGACAACATTAATCCTGCTCTAAGAGCATCCGCAATGGTGTTATCCATTGCGGATCCTTAACTATTCCTTTTTTATTATTTTTTTTTTCATTTTCAGATTATTAAAAAAAAAAAAATTAACTAATCGCGGGCCGCCACGTGTCGCGGGGACCCGCGAACAGTGTAAGGATTCCCTAAGGATCGATCCTTAGTGAGGGGTTTTAAGGATCGAATTCTTAACTATTCATGGGGTCCACTAATTATTTAATTATTTTTTTTTTAAGGACTCCCCCTAAGGACCTTGCGTTGCGGATGCTCTAAGAGTCTTGTCTTCTCGGGATTAAAAAATAGATAATTAAAGCTCCTTTGACAAAAACTTTCGATCCAAAAAAATCAAAATCTCTGTTGAGTAATAACATCGTTGACAGAGAAAATGTTCACACGAAAAATAAATTAATTATTTTTTTTGGTCAAACATAAATAAATTAATATTTACCTACCAAAAACTTCATTGCTTTCTTATACATCAACAAGGGTTTGGCATGAAATGTGACATTTTAAAATAAAAAGAAAAAGAAACACGAATAGAACATCTTCACCACTCTCTTCCTTCGTCAACTATCCGATATAAAAACATGGCCTAAACATGTTGACCCAAGACAGAGATGAAGAGCTAGTTTTGTTCCTGGAGATTGGTCATCTCTCGAGAAAAGTCACCAAGCTTCGCTTCTAACGAGTCCGTGTTCAGTTTATATATACTCAACAATTGTATTAGACATGTTAGTCGGATTTTTATCTTCTTTTTGTTCTGTCTTTTGCAGAATCTTCAGATCATTGTAAGACTAGTACTACGTCCATGTCGTCTCAGCAATATCCACCCCGGAGAACTGCCGCCGATAAGTTTTTGTACTCCGAAGACGAGAAGTCCGATTACGATTGGTAATCTTTTTTTAACTCTTCACCTAGGTCATGATTTTTCTTTTTATCTTTTATTTTATAATTCTGATCATGCTTTCAGAAAAGTTGCCCTCTCATTATACATCCTTGTTAGGTGTAATCTGATCTCTAATTTTACGTTCGAAAAAATTCTCACTAGCTATATGGTTTTAGTGTTCGTATAATATGTTTTATAAGACCAGGGCCTAAATTAACTAAAATGTTAAAACAATTTTAGCATGAAAAGAGACTTTTAAATCAATTTTTTCTTCTGTGTTGCATACCTCAATTGAAACATTTTAGTCAAATATGATAAAGTTTATTTTTACCAAGTTGGATCTCAGAAAAAAATGGAGGTCATTTGCCAAAGTTTCATTATGCATGCTTCAAAAACGGCCATGATTAAGGGAACCAACATAAGCAATTTGCACTTTGTTATTTATGGTTTTTTTTTAAAATTAATGTTCAGGCTGGTTACGCCACCGGGCTCACCGAGTAAAAGCTCAATGAACCAACTCGATGCACCCGATGCCACCTTGACGATGGCTCTTCAATCACGGGTACGAACTTGGTATATGTCTCGCTATTAATCTTTTTGGTCTTTTATGTGCACTATACTCTACGATGGTTTCTTTATTTCTATAGTTAGAGAATTGCCGTGAAGAAGAGAGGGACATAACATCATCCAAAAACCAAACGATTGGACTCAAACGACCCTCGTCCTCTAACAGCTCGAGATCAACGAGTAGACCTTCCACACCAGCCACGAGGTCAACGACTCCGACTTCGCGCGTTACCTCAACAGGTGCACGTGCTAACTTAACCTCGTCCTCTACTAGTAGCTCAAGATCAACAAGCAGACCTTCCACGCCAACCAAAAGGCCTTCTAGCTCTGGAACTTCACGTGCCACATTAACCTCGTCTTGTACTAGCAGCGTAAGACCAAGGAGCAGACCTTCTACGCCACCAAGAAGGCCTTCTACCTCTGGAACCTCACGTGCTAATTTAACCACTGCCCGTGCCACCACCGGTACAGCCATGTCTACACGATCCATCATCAAGCCAATCTCCACACCCAGTACAAAACCCGGATCTAGGTCAAGTACTCCAACTCGTCGTCCACCAACTCCGAAAGGTTCATCGAGAAGTAAACCAGCTCCCTCTCCTACATTGAGATCACGGCCATGGGAACCTTACGAGATGCCTGGTTTCCCTCTAGAAGCCCCGTCAAATCTCAGGACTACATTACCAGAGAGACCACAAACGGCGTCAAGTCGCAGAACCATAGGGTTTGGTTCGTCTAGTTCAAGATCAGCGTCCATAGAACGCACAGTTGCAAGGAGGCAGTCTTGTTCGCCTTCAAGAAACCGAGCTCCCATAAACGGACCTGGACGAGCAAAGAAAAGCAACGACGATGGTGGGTTGATTAGCTCTGTATCTAAGGGTAATCAAATGGTCGAGAGAGTTGTGAGTGTAAGAAAACTTGCTCCACCGCGACTGACAGAAAAAGGCGGCTCCAACGCTGGGAAGTCGAGTTCGGGAGCTGATGGTGTTGGGTTTGGGAGAAACCTATCTAAAAGCTCCTTCGATATGGCCTTGAGGCATATGGTACGGTTATATATTATATTATTTCTTTGAAAATAGTGAGTATTATTTAGTACTTTGCGCTGCCAATGTTTATAGGATATCAAACAAGGGAGTATGAAAGGCAATTTCCGACAGCTAGCGACAAAAGTACCGGCAGCTTCATTGTACAGTGTGAGGTCATCAGGGACCAGGAGAAAGCGTCCCGGTAGCAGCAGCGGGAGCTCGGAATCATCGAGTGTTAACATCTTGTGCTTGGACGGTAACGATGATAATCTTAGCGACAAAAGCTACTAGAGTCAGCTCAACATCATCTCCTTTTTTGCATATTATCTTTCTCTTGTAGAGAAAAAAAACTCTATAAAAGGTCTTGAGTGGTTTCTTGGTGAGTCTAAATATATTCTTCCTGGTATTGTCTCTATTTTTTAACTAAGGCTCAAGTGTTTAGAGTGGCCATGAACTTTGGTTTATGTATTTACTGTGGCTAAGAGACCATTGTTTTGCAATTTTTTTTTAAAAAGGAGAGATTTTGACAATAATGAAGATGGACACTGTATTGACTGAGAATAGATAAAATGGAATTTAGATTTTAGCTACGTTTTGTATAATTAATGTTGATGGTATTTTTGTTGTTGTTGGACTAATCTAAGTTTTGAAGAGCAATGAGTGGAGTTACAATGTACATGTACGTTCTATGAAGAGGCCTATTAATGGTTATTGGGCTTCTTTTACAAGTGGAGAATCTACAAAATACGACCTGGATCCCATTACAAATCATCTTTTTGTCACCCACCATTCAAACAGTCACAAGTCACTTAATTCATGGGGAGTTTTTTATTATATAGTATCACCCTACAAAAAGCAAGAACATAATAAGTTTCTAAAACTTTATTATAGATTTATGATTATAGTAAAAATAAAAAGTTGCATTATGGGAGCGAAAAGGACGGGATTTTGTACATAAATTGGCACATTAAGAACGTGACGAGTGAAGAGAAGGAAACAACAAAGACCATAATGACTTATCAACAGCCGTCGTTTCACAGCTCAAATATCTAAATTTTTGAAGATAAAATAAATCTGAACCGTTGAAAGTGCCATGTCATCGAGTTCCTCTATCCGCTTTAGATAGCTCAGAAACGTCGTCGTTTAGTGGTAACTGACATCAGAAACGTATTGCATAAACTCGGGATCGTTCTCAATCCCAGCCATGGTTTCCGGCGCCAGAACCACTTCCAGATCCACGCTTCCGTTCCCTTCTCTTCCCGGAAACGCCGATATCTTCCCGTCGAATTTGTTCGCTCCTCCGCTCCTCACCGCTAACGGCTTTCCCCATCCGAAATCGTTGTCGTACATTGGGAATCTCGGCGAGCTCCCCATCGTTATCGAAGCTCCGTCTGGGTTTCCCAGAGGGAACATCCTCGGGTTACTCTCCCAATCCGCTATCCCGCGTCGGACCGTCGCGTCGTCGTGCGCCACCACGTTCCTGTGAAGCTGATCTGCGGACCATCGGAGATCTTTTGTGAGCACATCTCCCGCAGAGGCCATCGTCGGTATGCTCTGTATCGCGTTTCCGAAGTAGTAAGGATCCATCTTAGGCTCCAGCCTGTGCCGGCAGTTAACCGCCATCCTAAACGTCGTCGTCTTCCTCGGATCTAGGTTCCTTGCTCGCGTAACGGATCGCCATAGCTGAGCACTGAGAGATTGGAACGACGAAATCTCAGCCGTTCGATCGTAGTTCTTCTTATTCGTTATCTTCCCGTTACCGTTAGTTTTCCTCCCGTCGTTGCTTACTTTCCCGAGTATCTCTTCTGTGTTAACGACCGGCTCGATTCCGTTAACTTTGCTGTTAGTCCTCTGTTTTAATTTCAAAATCGCTTCTCTGCTGAAATGGAAAACTCTCTCCCGGAGAGGCTGATCGGCGTCGAAGGTTACACGTGGACCACCGGGAGGGACCGGCAGAACGGCGGGGGAGTCGAAGACGGTGCTTCGAGAGAAGTCAGGAAGGTGTTTGATCTTGCAAGCGCCGCTGGTGAGGTCAGCGAAGGTGTTGAAGAAGTGCCAGAAGGAGGTTCCATCTGTAACGGAATGATTAACGGTGCATCCGACGAAAACACCGTCGTCTAGCTCCGTCACTTGGACGGCGGAGAGAGGCTTATGGTGTCCGTTATAGCTAACGAGGCGCTCGAAAACGAAGAACTCGCGGACGAGGAGAGGAACGTCTTTACCGGGAGGGAGAACGTCGGAGACGGTGACGTGTTTGGCGGAAGCAGCGACGAATTCAACTCCGGCGTCGTTGCAGGTGATGTAGATATGACCGGAGGGACTGGTGGAGAAACGGCCGGCTAAAGCAGGGAAAAGGGAGAGAGTGGAGGAGAGAGAACGGCGGAGAGTGGAGACAAGGTCGTCGAAGGAGGAGAAGGAAGGAGGAAGGCGAGTGAGGAGGACGCCTTTTTGAATGTAATGGCAAGAGAGCATAGGGAGATCAGAGACGGAGAGACGGAGATCCGGGACGGAGGACTTCTTCTCCGGATACACAATGCATTTCGAGAGTTCAGTTACTGAACAAGAAGGCATTTTCTTTTTAAGTATTTGAAAGAAACAGATTATGTATTTGCCGTAGTGGTGAGGAGAAGAGTTATGGGGGAGAAAGGGGTTTATATAGTGGTTTGGTCTGAGCAATGCTTAGATTCATGAACTTGAGTGGTTACTTTCCTTTTTTTGTCGTATTATTTAGAAATTTAGCATATCCTGCCCTACTCGTATACTTATACTATTATTTATCTTGTAAACAAACAAAATTAACATTATTCACATCAATCATTCATTCTTGTCTGGACTACCTAAACTGGATTAACACACTACATTCTCAAAAACTTCGTTTCAACACCAATATTAAGATGATTCTATATTTCACCATGCGGTTCACCAAAAACACTTATACTCCTTCCGTTTCAATTTAATTGTCATCATAGAGTAAATTTTCGTTTCAAAATAAATACCATTTTATGATTTTATTGTAAACTTATTAAATTTATATATTTTTTTATTGATTAAAATAAGATTAGTTGTATAAGTAATGATATTTTTATTTTTAAAATATGCAAAATTAAATATTTTTTAATATATGTGCAAAAACCTAAAACGACAACTAAAATAAAATGGAAATAGTATATGATACGTGGAGTGGCTCATCTATCTTATATACTATTAAAGATCATTTTCAACTTTCAATGTGTGACACTTTGTGTCTAATACGTCCCCTCGAGATGATAGTTCTTTGAATGTCAATGTCGAAATGTTTGGACTAGGATCGATGGGTCATCTTTAGACCAGATTGATGAGGATTGAATTGGACTTTGTAAATCGAAAATTCTGATATCATGTTCAGTTAGATGGAATTTCAACCTAAAATCAATTGATTTTAGATTGGAAACTCGTATAGATTAACATGGTATATTATCCTTATGAATTCCAAACTACTTAAACGGTAAAGTTATGAAGTGAACAAATATTTTATTATTTTCACAGTATTTTTTGTTGTTGATATATTACTATCATGAGTTTTTTTTTTCTTCTTTTTTTAGTGAGAACTAATTATATAATTTAAACAATATGACTGTCGAACCTGTCTTGATATATAATTCATATATATAAAAGTAACTAGATATTGCAATTTTGTCCTGTATTCTTTTTTTTTATCTAGGAAACACATGCTGCCAACTAAAAATAGTCCTACTAGTTAAGTAGTTGAGAGATTTCTTGTAAATACAATGATTAATCCTAAAATCAGTTTCTATTAGATTGGAGATTATAATCTTTTGTGTTCAGTTGTGACATATCACTTCAAACTTTTTAATAATTATTCTATCTTTCTATGAAAGCTCAAACTTTTTTTATATATAGTGGCTCATGTACCATTATGAAAATTAATTTTGTTTTTGAAAAAGATCACATGTAGACCTCTTATTTTTATTTGGAAAAAGAAAGCATAACGAAGAGGGACGTGTTTGGTCGGGAGGAGGAGAAAGGACAGATAGCCTCTGGTGAGAAACAGATGGAACGTTGAGACCAACTCTTCTGTTTTCTATTATTCCTTTTTGTTAACTGTCAGTATCTTTAATGGGAAAAAAAATCTAATCTTCTGCGTTCTGACACCATAAATCTCATAGGAAACTAACGAACTCTGCCTTTTCACTTGTTTTATAGATCCCGAGATTAACTGTATTGGGAACATAAGCTCTGTTTTGTTCGGTCACAATATATAAAAGAATAAAACACCTTTTTTTTTTGTTAAATGTTTTCTTAGCCAGGACGCTTCGGTGCAAATGGTAAAAATGCATAAAACTACTGTCATCTAGATTTGATGCGCACTGGTTATCTAGTCATGAATTTATGATACCTGGATGTAAAACCTGGTAAAATTAATATTTGTGGTTAGATCTTTTTTTTTGGAAAACTTACTATTATCAAAGAAAAAATGTTAAATGTTTTCTTCTAGATATCCAATCATGGAATACATGTTCTAAATTAACTTTTCAAGTATAGTTTTATTATCTATGTTAAATAAATTTTTTAATTTTACCGCAAATTTGATATCATTTATCAAATTTACTCTTAAATGATAACTGTTTTAATACTTTAAAATTTGTAATAAAAATTAAATTAACTTTTATGAATTATTTATAAATGTTTAAGAAAAAATTATTAACCTAACTTACCCCTAACTAAATACTAAACTTTAAATAATAATCTTTAAACTCTAAGTCTAAATGTTATAGTATTTTTGATTAAGTATATTCTTAGAAATGGTAGCCAAGTTAGAGTACTTTAAACAGTTTCTCCAATTTTTAGTGTTAGTTATTTAGTGTATATTTGGTCGTTATTTTTAATGGTAGTTACTTTGTTTTAATATTTCATCCCTTTTCATTTTTAGTTTCTTTCATCATTTATACTAAAATCAATTAAATATTGAGGTACTGTAATGATAATTATAATTTGAGAATTTCCACTAACTTCCACGCATCTAATTAAAAAAAATCGTTTTAGATTTGTTTTTGACATCTAGATATGTTTAATGTCTTCTCAACGGAGAAAGACATGAAGTATAACAGTAAATAAGATAGAAGATTGATAATGTGACTTAAAATAGCTCTTCGTCTGTCGCATTGATTCTATTGGTCATTTCATTAAAGAACAAAAGCATCTACTGACTCAATTAGCAGATGGTCCATTATAGATGATCACATGATACATGACCATTAACTGTTCCTTCCCCAACTATGTTAAAAGCATGTCATGTGTTTCCATACTCCAGCTGCTATAACTGTAACAATTATTGATTTCAAGAAAATAAACAATTCATCTGCATTTTCAAAAAACTATATTTTCTGGGTAATCATTGTTTAGTCTCAAGTCTGATTCGCTTTTGACAGCAACAATTAGATATAATCATGTCATATGGTGATTAACAGTGACGAGAAAGTATGAGAAACAACAAATACAATGAGGAAAATGATTGGTACTACTGCTGTCAAATAACGATCATAGGTGTGTGAGTATTAATTCCAACATCAAATAATAGTTTTAAGAAGTATATGTGTATTTAAAAAATAAAAATAAAAATGTCATATAAATCTATATTTTCAGTTAAATTGTAAATTTCTATTCTTGTTTGTAAGAGACTAAAAATAATTGAAATGAAAAAAATATAGAATTTATGCGCAAATAAATAGTGTGTTTGAAAAGAATTAAAAATATTATATAAATATTATCAGTTTTATGTTGGTATTTTAATAAACTATACTTATTTGGTTATACTTCTAAATATTTCGTTGTAAGTACTATATTCCTTCCATTATAAGATAATCAATATTTTAATTTTTTCACATATATTAAAAAATATATTAAATTTTAATGGTTAATGTATTATTTTGTAAATAATTATTTTTTAAAAATTTTAATTAATAAAAAATTTAGAAATACAATTATAGTTTTTTAAATTACAATTTATCATTAAAAATATATTAAAATGAAAAAAAAATATAATAGTTTTTATAAAACATGAGTCTTTTTAAAATGGAAGGAGTATTATATTTTCTAGATTTTCTAACAGTTTGTAGTAAAACCAAAGTTAACAGCGTAATATGTCACAAAATTGAATGCAAGATTTAGAGAAAACAAATATATACGTGCACCGAATCCATCCTATTTTCGTTTTCTTTCAATAGACAGTAGACATGACACATTTTTATCATTCTATAATCAAACTTTTTCTGCTTTCAAATGCCTTTACTAGTCCTGTAAAACCACTGATTAAAATAAGAACTATATTCCAATCTTGCATCTTTTAATTACTGTTAAAAATTCGTTATGTTACATATATAACCTTTTTGACACTAGGATGTCAAATAGATACGCAATAAAGTATTATACTATTATCTTCTATCAACAACATGCGTTTTATTTTATTTAAACCTTTTATAAATGACACGACAATGTTACACTGACAAACAACTAAAGGATACGTTTTGAGTCATTCATATTCTTTGTTAAATAATATCAAACATTAAAATGTGTATGAAGGGAACTTTTAGAAAACCACAACTTCAAAACTATTCCGGTTTATCAAAAGTTCGTAAGCAAAAAAGTGACTAAATTTTTCAATATTTTAGTATTTAAAAATTATAGGTCATAAATTTAACATATGTTTTTCAGCTTTAAACTAAAAATGGACCTAGTAATATATCGCTATTTTTTTAAACAGTAGTCATACTTCAAAAATATAACTAAAGCCATTTTAACTTCATATACTTTGATTTCTATAGTCTTTATTTATTAAGTATACAATTTAATATCTTAAAACTTGAATTTTCTATCTATTAAAAGTCTAATATCGATGTATGTTTTTATTGGATTAATACTAGTCTTAGGAAGGATATTTTAAATTTGATTCAATTCACTTACTCCCTCAGTATTTGAGTAATTGATGCTTTAAATTTTGTTTTTGAATTTGAAAGATTTACAATTTAAAGTATAATCAATGCATTTATTTTTAAAATAAAATATAATATAAACGTAAAATTGTAAATGATAACACTTTATTGGTAAAACTAAAAAAGTAAGAAACAGAAAATAAATTTTAACTTCTCTTAATATGTGTTAAAAACTTACAAATCAATTTTTATATGCAGAAAGGGTATTTATGTTTGTTGGGTTGTTCATTTTGGAGAATTTGATAAATTCATGTTGATAGTTTAAAACACCAAAAAAAAACTTATTGTTTCAGTGGATTGTTCAGTATAAACTATTCATGTATGTGTGGAATATTTAGGGGGTGTTATTGGTTATATAAGTTGAAGTCAACTCTATTAGATTTAAAATAGGGTAGATTTTAAAAAATTTAAAATTCACTTTACAATCTAAGCTACATGATTTATTAGATATCTAAATCTGTGTCAGTGGGTTTTTAAATTCAACATAATATCATTTGATTTATTTCTTAGAATTAAGAGGATTCTAGTTTGAACTGTAATTCCAAACTTATAAACAATATTTATCAAAAGAACACCGTTAATACAAGATGAACATATTATTTTATATTATTAGTTATGAGAAACTAAAATGATGATTTAAGTATATAGAAAACCCAAAAGAAAAAAATGAATTTGATTAATGTAATGCAAAAAAACTGGGTTTGGTCAAAAGATGAAATTTATTTTTTAGGTTTGATCAATTAACGATGAAAATGCGAGATGCTAACTTTTTGAAGAAAATGGGAGACATTGACTTTATATCTAAAAAGCTGTTCTTATATTTTCTAGATACAAAAAATCTAATTTGAAGTAATAATTTTTTTCTACTAGATGAGTGTTCTTTCGTTGTTCAAAGGAAAAGGTGACTACATACGTCATATTTTTTCCATTGGGTCTGGGTTTTAATAGAAACTGTTCATAAAATCATGAGGCAATAGGTTAGATTTTGACTCACATATTTTACACATAAAATTGAATCTAAATCTGCTCAAAGTATTTCAAGTCAAATGAATTGTAAATTTTTATCAAAGATGAATAACACAAGATTTTAAATCTTGTATTTAAATCTTTAATTGAATAACACTAGATTCTAAATTCTTTTAATGAATAAATTGTAAATACAAAAACCAATAACACTAGATTTTAAAATCTGTTAACATCAAAATTTTAAATACACTAACTAATAACACAAGATTTTGACAAAAGATAACACTACATTATAAAACCAAGAGAATTAACTTTAAATCCACTAACCAATAACACCCCCTTACGTGGAAAAAGAGTCAACTGGGTTAATAAGAAGCATGTTCAATGCATCTATATAATCAACCAAAAACTCAGTGGTTTGACCATTTCTCTCCATATTATTATGGTAGGGACAAGTTTTATTCACTTTCCTTAAATCGATAAAATAGATTTTATCATTCACTTTGGATATTAACTCGTGTATTCTATTTTACATAAAGAACCTAGTGTGATTTCTAAAAAGTATATATCGAAATGAGCACATCTTTTCACACAATTTACTTGAATATGCAATTATTCTGGTTCAATTGTTTCTATACTGGTTTTAAATAATTTAGTTATTTTTGCTTTTAAATTTTTCTCTTATAGAGTTGTATAGATGTAATATATTCTTTTTTTTTAAAGATCTAACAATATTTTTCAATTAATACGTATCAATTTTTTTTTTGCCAACAATAAGTATCAATTTAAGACCATTTTTTGTTTGTCATGCTAATCATTATCACGACCCAGAATGCATGCATGTGACCCCCTAATTCCCACTCACTAAGTACGTGCTACATGTGGTATGCATTCATTCGTATAGTGACATTTAATTACTTTCAGTAGTTAATATAGGTTCTCCATATTGAAATTCATAGTCCCACTTTTTCAATCAAATGTAAGAATCATAATCTATTTTCTCACATATAACAACACACTTAAGTATTTTGTTTTTCTTTTTTCCAACTAAGACTTTCCACATTTTTTTTTTTTGATAAATCTAATTCACGAGATTAAGACTGTATATTTTAATAAACAAAGTTGAATTTACCAAATTTTAACAAAATAAAACAAAGTTGAATTTAAAATTTAGATACGAGACTATCTAAGAAAATAATACTTATACAATGTTTGTAAGAAGAAGGAAGTATTTATGTGCGTATTTTCTATAAACAATAAATAGTTGGTGTATTTCTTAAATTTTATTCATATCATAATAATATGAATAAAATATTATGGACCTGTTTTCTTAAATTTTATTTTATAATATTTAACTACATAATTGTCTGGGGAGGTTCATGATTCGGAGTCTAGACTACATCTACCGCACATCATGCTAATTTTTAAAGCATAAACAGGTACACAATAATTGTATGTTGAGAGATTATTGAGAGGTTATAACCAAAAGGAAAAAGGAATTTTAAGGTGCGAGAGCGACGCAATACCTGATGGAGATTGCTATCATACTGATAGAAACTTCCCTTATAACCAGCTTGAATAGAAAACACAATCTGGTACAAAGAACATGTCTTGCTTAAACCAGCTTGAAATTACCCTTTATTAGTTGTTTCTTGTTGCTCTCCCATGTATCATTTCCGACAAGATCGGTTGGAACTTGAATTTACAACACTACCCATACATGTGTTTTCTGATGTATTTCGTGAATATAAAAACTATTCTGTACAAGTTTACACATATACTACACATATAGAAAGTGCTACTCCTGACAGCTATATTATCTGAATTCTTATCTGTATATATATATTTTTATATTTAAATATATTGTAAATACGTGAATTACTTATACAAGCGTTTGGAAAGAGATAGTTCTTACGTTCGATTTTAAGACCATCTCAATCAAAAGGTTTTTAGGGGGGTTTTAACCTAAAAGTAGTAGCAGATTTCACTACTTTTTTAAAGAATTTATTTCAAAAATCTCAAATTAAGAACTGGTTCTTGCACTATTTTGTAGGTTTCACTGACATGTGACGGTCCATAATTGGTTCATTTTTAATTTTATTTTAAATCATATAACAAAAAGTAAGAATTCCTAAGATTTTTAAGAGATTTTTACCGATGGACATGCTCTAAGATTCTTATCCGGTTGATGAATCCAAAACTTTATTTGGAAAATAAAATAAAATTATCGGTTTAAAATTTCAACAAAAAAAGTGAAAGCAGGAATACTCATACATATGATTTATCAAAAAATAAAACTTATAAAAGTGCAAGTGCATGTCTATTATACAATCGGTGTTAGTGCACGGTGACACCCATAACAATTCACACAACAAAGGCGGCTACAACCTCTTTTGTTGGATCCTAACAATTCACACAACAAAGGCGGCTACAATATCTTTTGTTGGATCCACATGACTAGGGTTGACTAATAAAAACTAAACCGAATCTGATCCTAAAAAAATATTGTGAAATCTAAATATCTAAAATCTAGAATTGAATTCAATCCAATCCAAACCAAAACATTTTGAGTATCTAAATATATCTGAAACATATTTATAATTTGAATATATTAGTTATTTTTAGATTTAATATCTAAAAATTCCAAAATATTTTTTGAAATTGTTCAAAATATTTTAAAATATATATACAAAATAAGTCAAAACTAAATATCTAAAATAGTTAAATAATATTCATAACAACAAAATATTTAAAATGAAAAACTCTATGATTTTTTTGTAATATGGATTCGACCTACACATCGATTAGAACTTTTGTTTAACGGATGTTTATTATTATTTTTTTTTGAACTTAACGGATGTTTATTTTTGCTTTGGTGATTTTGTTCTTTGTTTTTTTTTTTTTTTTTTTTGGTGAGTTTAATCAAAATTCTGATCGTTGACAAAAAAAAAATCAAAATTCTGATCTGCCAATGTTTGTTTTCTATTTTATTTGATTTTTCACCATCGTAATTTGTAAATTTTGCGGGGTTTAAGGGCTCTTATTGGGCCAGAGGATGGACATTGAATAATTCGTCTCATTCGGGCTTAAACAAGCATACTACAACGTTTACTTCGATTTTTATTTATTTATTATATGTTGGTATTCCTAGTCCTTTTTGTAGGCCTATTTCTTACAATCGAAGTTATAATTAATAATAAAGCTCAAGATAATAAAGCCGGTTGTTGACACATGATATAATATAAATATACTGTAATCAAAACTGATACTGACTTGATCAAAGTTAAGAAAATATTTTTCTACAAAACTGCACACTGTTTAATTATAAGATATGACGAATTTACAATTATAAACAAGACAAGGAAGAAATACAAACAAAGTGATCTGACAATAATTGGAGGTTTATGGAGCACAGAAATGGAATGTAATTCTCCTACTGAACGATCCGCGGAGTCATGGGAAGAACATCAAAGTATATTATAGAAAAAGAAGAATATAAGTCAGATACTCCGCCAGAGTATTTTAGTTTAAAACAATTGAAAAGTGAATTAGATGCTGATTCGAACTAATCCTAAGTTGTCGGGAAGAAAAGCAATTTACATCAACCATTGACATTCAAGTCAACGGTAATTATATTATTATTTATAAGTATATGCCTATACACAAACTCTGTACGGATAAGTCACATACATATTGCCATTATAAACTTGCTTAACTGAAAATTAAAATCAAAACCTAATAGTCTATATGACACATGATCACACAAACTTTCAACTTTCTTACAAATACTGACAACAATCCTGCATGAATAATCTTATAAGGTATATGTACGTAGAAAACATGCATAACAACTTATGAGACAATCTAGATTTATATGACTTCTAACTCCTCCACTATGGAAACCCGTTGTAATAAGTAGACGCAGGCGCAAACGCGAAACTGTGATGGGGCTTTGGAGGAAGGAAGAGATTGGTTGGAGTAGGAGAGACTGTTGCGGTGGCGGTTGTTGGTGCGTTTGCGTCAGGGACGTTAACGGTTGTAATGTCGTGAATGCTAGACCGCCGTTTGTCTTTACAATCGGTGAGCTGTCGAATGAAATATTTTTGAGCGTGGGAAGCAACTTGCGTCGGTGTTCGAGTTGTCACAAAGTTTCTTGCAATGTTTCTCCAATCTCCTTTTCCATATTTCTTCAAACCCATTAGGAATCGTCTGTAAAAAGGTCATGATTATATATAATTAACTGATAAAGAATTTCAGGCAAATAGTTAAATATTATACTACTAATTAAACTAGTGGTAAATTGTTATACCTAGTACAAATCGTCGGTGGCTTTATTAAATAAATATTCATTTAAAGGAACGAATTATTGCTAAAAAAAATCTCAAGGGGTTATTTATAAGAAAAAAATATATATAGAGAAACAAAAACAAGTGTTAGATCAAAAACAATTACCAAAATCTCAGAAATTAATAAAATAAATGGTATTTTCTGAATTTTTTTTAAAAAAATGTTAGTAGTAATTAAAAAAACATAGTTAAATATTAGAATGGTCTGAAGAAGTTAAGCTAGGTTAGTTGACAATAATGTTATTTATTTACCGGTGTTCTTCCTCGGTCCAGGGAACTCCTTTCTTCCGTTCTTTTTCCGGCATCGGTAGCCTGAAACCATCAGTCATCGCCGGCGAACTTCTCTTTCCTCCCACGACATAATTGTAAGTGTAACCGTAACTGGAGTTATCTAGCCCAAAGAAGTAATCACCTTCGGAGCCGTAGCTCGGATCGGGGACAAGTCCGGCCTCGATGTCGCTGAGGTCATCCTCAAGCTTCTTGTACCGCTTAATGACGTCATCTACGGATTTCCCAGGGATCAAAGCGGCGATGTTGGACCAGCTCTCTAGGTCGTCTTTGTCGCCGAGAAAGGCGAGAGCTCTCTCGAACCGTTTGTTTTCCTCAACCGTCCACATGGCGTCTTTGACTTCTTGAAACATCCAGTTTGTGTTCTCCGTGTAACCTCCGTTCGTCGATGACATATCTTTTGAAAGAGGGTAGAGATAGAACAAGAGAATCTTATTCACTGTTTGGAGTCTCCAGTGACCGAGAAAAAAAAATAAGCGACTTTTTCTTACAAGAAATTATTACAAAAGAGAAAAATATAAAGTGGTTCTCTTTTGTTCGCAAATGAAAAAAACAAAAAGTGGATTTTGCTTTTATTTCTTTCTATAATTCACGTGATGATCAATAAGCATTCAACAAGAAAAGGTATAGATATTTCGATATAACCAGAGATATTTTTCTCCTATGTCCAATCATTAATAGTTTATTATCTAAGCTGCAATCCAATCCTGCCAATAGGTGTATATGACAACTCGGTAAAAATTATTTGTGCTATTGTTTTTTACTTGTGTACTAAAGGCTAAAGGCCAAATAAATTCGCTTGGTATTGGTTATCGTATTTTATAAAATAATTTATGCTACTATGAAGATTTATATAAAATTGATGTGGGATTAAGACTAAACCACGCATGTGTCGATATATGAAAGAAAGTGTGTCATAGTTGAAAGGAAGTGTAACCAATCAAATGAACAAGACCAGAAAACGACTGTTCAATGGTTTGGCCGGTTCTTAATTCGTTGTTTAATCTAACATTTGTATTTACATAGAGAGCTCATTTCTTTGTTGTCAACACGAAATAGCCCATTCAATGTTTAATTTATTAGACACACTCACGTAACCTAACAACACAAACATAAGCTAAATAAACATACAAAGACAAGTTGGAATATATCTGCAACATATTTAATCGAAGGAGTTGATTTAAGTTGTGTAACCGTGTTCGTAAAATACACGGCATAGTTTAAAGTTAACTGAAGTATGTTAGGTCAACGAACTATTTTTGAATAAAACTATAATATAACATTAAATGTCTATCAAAATATGAATATCTATAAACCAGACTAGAATAATCGAGGACAAAAATCCAACCCAATTTAATTAGGTTTAGATCGTTATCAAGTACTTTTGTGATTTATTGGATATCACAATGTCTTAATTTGATTTTATGATCGAGTTAATATGGCTAAATGTATGTTTAGAAATTAGTTAATCAATTATAACCAATACTTAAGGCTATCAAATTTCAAACTTTATTTTTGGGATATATAAGTGCAAAACTTTTATTTTAGGAGGATTCGAGTTTGTAATTTTTAATTTGAAAATATATAAAACATTATTATATTTCAGGAAACATCTAATGATATATAATAATTTTAGTGGAAAGATAGATCATCCATCCAAATATGTTGCACCATGGCATGAAATCTATATAAAATTAAAATACTTGCATGAAAAGCAAATAACTCTCTCCCCCCCCCAACTCCCAAAACCAAAGAGACTTTAGAGCAGATACAATGGGAAAATGTTAATGAATATCTAGCATTAAGAAAAATATAGGAAAGAAAGAGAACTAGTTCGTCTATGAGAATATGTGAGAAACTCTCTGTCCACATGTCATCATCAAAATACATTAAGTTGTCACTTATCTTCATTTAATAATTTAGTTATTTGAGATGTTCTATTTTGTATGTTTATTGGAAGTCTTTTATCACAGGTTCTTAACTTTTTAAAAGACGTTTCTTAATTTTTAATTAAAAAAACCTAAGAACCGTCTCTTAAATAAGAGATTTAAAAACCGTTTTTTAGCTAATTTTTTTTAAAAGAAAAAAAAGAATCAAATAAAATTAAGAACCATAACCTAAAAAAACGGAGATAAACATGACTTTAGTTTATTAACTGGACCAAATAATCTCATTGGGTTCCAGTTTTTACCATTAACAATGGTCAAACTCTTATACGTACCGAATGCAAACCAAACAAGGGTATTCGGACGTGTACTATTCAATTTATTATGAATGCTTCGATTTTCAATACATCGCCATCTATAAAACCGTCGTGTAAATGGATTAGGTCGTGATTTAAAAAAAAAAAAAAAACAAAGTAAGAAACTCGGAACATAGCTGTGGGTGGCAAGTCACTAAGGATATTGTTGTTGTATTTCATATTTAGTATTGTTTAGTTTATTCATACATGTAAGGACATTATGAAACATATATGTGTTGGTTGCTTTCACATAGTAAAGCTTATATATAAATGTCTCACCACCTCAAATGGACGGTGCCAAGCTCCACCTCTAGCCAACTATATGATTTAATTGATGATAAAAAATAGTATAATGTTGTTGACCAAAAAAAAAAATCATAATGCATTGCTACCAATTATTATAACTACCAACAGGCATAGTCATGATGTTTTTCCAACTCATAATGTCTTTTCTTTTACTTACAAAAAATAAAGTTAAAAACGGATGTGAATAATACGAACACACATAATAGACTGATAAGGTGAATAAAAAACATAAACGGATACTTATGTGTTATGTCTATATCACTTTCACTTGTTTTTGTTTTATCCGTTTATTTTAACAGCTGATATGAATATTAACATATTTATAATGTAAAAAAATCATCGTAGGGACAACAAAGGAATTCAGCACATTGTCACATTCATTGAACAATACACAAAATTTGAAGCGTAAGATGTGTCATCTGCTGAATTGTAGCAGACACAAGTTTCTGTTTGACAGAGAGTGACTTCTTCTTGGATTCTACATTTAGCAAGATTCGCTTACTATAATTAGTAAAAAAAACATTTTCTGTCAAATTTATTACTCTTGCTTCGTTTTATTTAATTTATTTTTTTTCTGATAGGGAGTATTCTGCTTTTCTCTTTATTGGAAATTGACGTTGCACCTACTTTAATCAAATTCAACAAAATTTATTTTTATTGATAAGTTTATCGAATCATAACTAGACACCATTTTAACTTTCGGCGAAATTTCGAAATATTTAGCAGTTAGCACAATGTAAAAAGGACCACATGTAAAAATGTTAATTGTTTATTTTCTTATCATCCAATTGTTTACGAAATTTGTAAAATTAAATCGTCAAATTCTGCAGGTTTATATTAAAGATATTTTGTAGTGTAGTATTGTATTTTTATTTCTGAATGAACTATGGATATAATTCACCATTATGTAAATTATATCCATAAACTTGGGATAAACTATGGATATAATTCACCATTATGCAAGTAAAAACAAAAGTTGGTGAGCTGAAAACGGGTAACTTTTTCAAACTTTCATTAAAGCGTAGCACAATCATACAATGACTTTGTTGACAATTTGCAGAGAAATATCTAATTGAAAAAAATGTGAAGAAAAAGAATTAAGTGATTGATTTTTTTGGAGTTGTCAACATTTGGGAAGATCACTTGGAGGAGGAAGAATTGATTGGTTGGGGACTTTACCATTCTCCACGAGAAAAGCCATCTTAAGTCCCCATGTTGTGTGCACCTCTAAATGGCAATGCATAAACCAAACCCCTGCAACCACATATACACATAGTTTTGGATAAATTGGAGACCATACTTGGTTTACTTTGTTTTTGGTTTTGGCTTCCTCGGTTAAGAGAAATAAAACCCGAATAAACCTTGGTTCTCTTTTTGACTGGTTATTTCTGGTTAGATGATTACATTACTCATATATATATATATATATATTTTACCTGGATTATCAGCTCGGAATCTGATGGCCGCCCAACCACCAGAAGGTACTCCAACAGTGTTCCTCTCCACCGGATCAACAAGATTAAATTTCTTTGAATCTTTCTTGGAGTTATAGTTCCCAGATCCAAGACCAACCACAAAGAAATTAAATCCATGAAGATGAATTGGATGGTTTTCCGGGGCCACATTTCCGGTATCCTGTAAAACAACTTGCACCGTTGAATTGTATGGAAGTTTGTAAAGCTTCGTGGCTTTCATGGTTGCTAGATTCGAAGGCGGTTTTCCGGTATAATCAAAAACATGGTGCGGTTTAGCTGGAAAATCGGTTGTGTAGATTCCGGTTAGGTTGAAGTAATGCGCTTGAAGCAGAGCCGTTTTAGGCATCTTGAATGTAATGTTGTTTATCGCCGCGACTACACGTGTCAAGTTCCCGGCTTTACAGCTGTGACAACGGTTGATTCCTAGGCCGACGGTGAATAATAGATCATGATCTACGGTGGTTGGAACTTTAGCCGGATATGTGGCTGAGTTGAGACTCCGGAGAGAATTAACAAACGAGTTGGCGATGGAGGTGGCGTTCTGTGGTGGTGGTGAAGTGGTTTTGGTAGGTGTGGCTGAGAGTGTGCCGGAGTAATGTACTGTGGCGGTGGCTGTGCGATTGTCCACAGCCACGACGGCCGAGTCTTGAAATGGAGCGGCGGCGATAAGGTATTTGCCTGAGGGACGGGCAGCCGAGACTAAGGCGGTGGTGGTTTGACCGGGAGCGATTAGGATTGTATCGGTGGTGAAGGGTTTGACGTAGACGGCGTCGACTTCCACAATGGTGAAGCGGTGGCCTGCGATCTTGAAGAAGAGCTCTTCGTTCATTGCTGCGTTTACTAATCGTAGCATGTATGTTTTCCCGCTCTCGACCGCTAACTTAAAATTACCTAAAAATAACAATAGAAATAAATAATTCTATATTAGTTTTAGCTTGTTATACACAAATTTTTAGGTTGTAATAATTGATCAAGTTTGTTTCATTTGATGTAAGAATCCATAAATTCAAATTGTTGGAAAAAGGATTAACTACGTACCTTGAGATGGGCAGTTTGGGACGAGACCGGGATGGCCGTTAATGACATGAGCATCTGAGACATTAGGTGCTAAACCGGACTTTAATGCTTCATTTATAACATTTTCTGTATCGGATTTCCACCACTCACCTATACAAAGATTAACAAAATTACTAACCAAAGTAACAAATTGTAAGCAATCCATGATTATCTCTCTTTTAGATTGAATACCTAGTACGATGACTTCTTCTCTGTGTGGTTTAGGGAACGGGTAAGGTAGACCTGGTTTTGGCAAAATCACGATGGCACCATGAACCGTAGCTCGGAGCCAGAGAACATGTGCGTGCCACCAGAGTGTTCCACGTTGCCCTGTGACCGTGAAGTTATATACGTAGCTGTGACCCGGTTTAATAGGGCATTGGGTTATGTAGGCCGGTCCATCGGCCCAACCCGTTCTTAATTGTCTTATTCCATGCCTGCGCAAAAATATAGTATAATCTTTAGGTATAGAGTTTCGAGAGGCAAGTTAATCTGATAGTTTCAAATGAACAGGTTTGTTTCTCACCAATGGATAGAGACATTATACTTGACGTTGTTGACGACGTTAACGAGAACTGTGTCGTCTTCATTAGCATAGATTGTGGGTCCTGGAAACTTACCGTTAACGGTAACGATCTGTTTCGTTGAGCAAAGCCGGGTCATTTGCTTTGTTACCACCTGAAAGTTTAATAATTACGTTTTATGTACTTCCCAAAATGTATCAAATAATTTTTTTGACGAGATCATTTGTATATGGAATCATGTGTTAGAGAAAACACTGATGGGGACTTACATTAAACGTGTACTTGCGGACTGCACCGTGGACACATGCCGGGAAGGCTAGCAGTGCAAAGAGCACCACCATCCGGATTGGAAGTTCCATTTTTATTTTCTTCTTTTTTTTTATTCTTCTTCAAAGTTTAGTAAAACTGCTGATGTTGTATTGATATCTCTACTTTGTCTCTTTCTTTTTTTGTGATTTGAGAATGATTCATGATATCATTGGCTTATAAAGATGCAGAGATGTTGGGTTCTTGTGCTTTGTCAGTTTGGTAAAGCTCATCGAAAGCTTAGATGTAAAGTATATGTTTCTCTTGTGGGTTGGAGGCTAAGTGTAGGTTGGATTCCTTTTATGTTTTCTTCTTGAGGCCTTGTTTTTTTTTTCAAAAATATGTTTCATTCTGTCATTTCCATTGGTTCCGAAAATGATTATCCAGTATCGACTATTACACCATGAAATACAACATCAATGTAATGGGTTTCTAGTTTATTGATACAAAAAGCACCAATTTCTATAATTTATGTGCTCATAGATAACTCAAAACTCTAATACAAATGAGAAGTACCTCAAGAGGTTTATGTAAAAAACACTACATGTGAACATTTTATAAACTGAATACAATAGATTTTCCAAGTTGTACTGATAACCATCATAACAATCTAAAACAATATATGTATAGTAAGATATATCTAGAGCCATATAGGACATGTGGCATATGACAAACTTGCAGTGTAACAAATGTAATTTACATATTGAAGATAATTAGCATTTGTTTTTTTCCAAGAAAATAGTATGAAAATGGTTGAGAAATAGCTTTCAAGGAATCATATTGGAGGATAACATCTAACAGAAATGATTATATTTGTTGGGAAGCAATAACCGAACTAATTCGTTTGGTCCGAAATTTAAAAAGTAGTCAACCTATAATTGAGTGCGACGGGTTTTTTCTTCTTTTGAATGATTTTAATCTTTGGGATAAATTTTTGTATATGAATTTGAACTAAAAAGTTTTTTTTTTCATAATTATTTAACTAATTCATGTAAATTTACATTAGAAAAATGTAAGAAGTGAAAAAACAGTTGGTGCATGTAGATCCAGTCCTTTCTCTCTAGATCCACCACTGCTGAAAGCTAATGTTTAACAACTCTTAACAAAGTCACGTTATGTTTTTTTTTTTTTTGTTATTTGTTCAATGAAGAAAACTGTTTATTTAATAGAGAAAACAAAATATTAATACTTATATCCCCTTCCCTTCACTTTTGTTGAACATAACTATCTGTAAGTGCATTAACTAAGAGCTCTTTCTTTAATTGGTTCTACTTTGTGATCAACGTTAGTGCAATGATTGCTTCCTCTGTTGTCGTTTGACAAAGCTGCAGTGGACACAGAGAGTGAGAGCAAAGAGGCAGCTAAGTCGGCATGGAAACTATGCATAGTGACACAAGTAGAAGACCTTAAAGCACTGATCGGTCTCTTACCGGTTTAGGCCTCAGGGATAGTCTTTGCAGCGGTATGTAGCCAAATGAGCACAATGTTAGTGCTACTAAAGGCAACAAAATGGACCAAACGCATGGGACTTAACTTCACAATCCCTTCCACATCACTCTTTTGTATTCCAAATAATTAATGTCCTCTTCTGGACACCTGTCTATGACCAGTTTATCGTTCCCCTCGCCAGGAAGTTCATTGGTCATGAACGTGGCTTCACGCAGCTTCAGCGTATAGGAATCGGACTCCTAATCTCTATTTTTTGCTTGATGAGTCTCTCAAAACAAAAGGCTTTGAAGACTCGGATGCAAGGAACCTGCAGGATTTAACAGATAAATTTGTTTGAACTTTTTGTCCCACCCAATAAACCAGTTATCAGAAGAAGCAAATAAAGAGAGAGTGAGAAACTAATAAGTGAGGTCAAACGGAAAAAATGAAGATATAGCTATGATGAATAGACCCAAGTTTGAAAACTTATAACTTGGGGTTGATATGTCAAGCCTTAACTTTGCTTTTGCATCATCGTGAAATAGACGTACATCTTAGTGGTGTTAACTCAAACCCACCAAGATTAATGTGGATGCTTTGTGTGTGTATTTGAAAAGCAGGAGCGTCTCTTTGGTAATATACAGACATAGAAAATGACCTCAAACCAAGACTATAATGAAGAGAAAGATTAACTAATGCAGCTGCTTGATTTCTGACTGAGTCACCTGATTCTTGGCGACAGACACATCATCCCGAGTCACTCCCAAGCTTCCACGGGTTTTATTCTGGAATAAGAATCAGCGGCTTAGGACATATAATCGCAATAATTTGAAAAAAACCGTAAATTAATGGTAAATCATTTACACCCTACAGTGCCTACCTCACTATCTCTCTTTCACTCACTCAAAACTGAGCTGCTGCTGCTGCTGCTTCTTCGTCATATTCGCATTCCTACAACCGGTTTAGCTCGGCGGCTGCGGCTGAGTGTGTTTAGGTTGTTATATATACACACACTTAAATCTCGG
Organism: Moricandia arvensis; assembly: GCA_905132765.1. Classification (NCBI taxonomy): domain Eukaryota; kingdom Viridiplantae; phylum Streptophyta; class Magnoliopsida; order Brassicales; family Brassicaceae; genus Moricandia; species Moricandia arvensis. The sequence goes on along the minus strand of CAJHQP010001335.1, from coordinate 39,748 downwards.
AAACGAACCGGTTTAGATTTGGTCCGGTTTGATACAGCTCAATTAGATGACCAATTCATTAACCCCAAACCAAAACCTAAACTGAATACTCACTAACTGAGTTTTTCCAGGTTCAAAAATTGGGGTTGAATCGAAGCTAGAACAAAAAGAAATGTCAGCGTTTCGGAACCAAAAACACTTAGAAACTTTCAAAGATACCAATAGTTTAAGATTGCAGAAGAAGTTCAAGCTAAGTCTACACAACTTAGTCCATCAGGGTTCTCTCCCAACACGGCTATTATTTATAGAATTGTTGAGATGTTCCATCGCTTGTTGCTGGATAAGACTGGAAACCACACTGCGAGTACGAGGTGGTACGAGGTGGTCGGGACAGGCTACCGTCACAGTTTCCGTCGGAGAAGGTCTAGCTTCGTCACTAGTATCAGTGGGATAATCCCTCCTAAGTCGAGTCGAATCTGAAGCATTGTCGCGAGATCTCTCTATCTACTTAAATATTTGGCGACGGTAGGAATGTTACATTCCTGGTTTTCTATTATTCTTTTGAACTTGAAGTAAAGAATCCTCTGAACGAGACAGAGGGTTCTGGAACACTCATTCTCCAACTCACAAAACAAACGAAAATACAACTCAACCACTCCAGTCTCTTGGGTATGGCAACATGGGCAATTGCCCTAGGTCCATGGCCCCAATAAAATTTCAGTATTATTTTACTAGTTATAAAAGTTCATTTTAGTTTGTTGGATTATCAATTAGTTTGTGAATTTATAATAAAAAGGTCCATGATTAACTAAACCTATTTTAAATACAAAAACATTAACTTCCTTTTTTTTACTCATTAACTTTCTTTTTTTTACTCATTAACTTCCTTATTTTTACTCATTAACTTCCTTGTTCTGCATCTCCTCTCTCTCTTATTCACCATCCCCATATCATCTGCTTCTAATACTAAACCGACTTGTCGGTGATGACTGTGGAGACGAGAACAAGATTGGCACCGCACGCGTTTTTTTCTGTCATACATGAGTTGTATAGCCAACCAAACATATTCTACGTACCAATCTTACATATTCAGCTTTGCATCCAAGAATATTATATTATACTTTACATTTTAAAAATAATAGATTTAACATTCTTCTGAAATATCGTACACTAGACAAGATAAATATCAAAGGTGATGACCACCAATATATTGTTATATGTATTTCTTTATCCGATGAAATCAAAGGTGATGACCACTAATAGATTGTTATATGTATTTCTTTATCCGATGAAATCAAAGGTGATGGTATATCTTTTTTTACCAAGATAATTATATGGTGATATATCCTTATCCATCATCTATGATAAACCTGCATATACCTAATGATATCCTATATTCCTCGGTAAACTTTTGTAACTGATTGAAATAAATCTTTATATCGGATCAGATATTCATATGTTTGTTTCATGATCATACCTAATTACCTATGCAATCTACATGAGCTGTATACTATATGAGAGAAATAATAGATACAAGGTTGCTAATGAAAACAAATTGAGAATCGGGATCATGATGAGATATATAGAATTCGCCAACCCTAACAACAACCATCTCAACACTACGAACCTTAGTTTTCAGGTTGTAGGTAGAGATATTGACTTCCCCAATCATCTTTAAGTGGACAGACTTCCACCAAAATGTCGCGTGGGCCCCGCTCGCCACCTCTTTCTATGATTCCCGATATACAATATTCTATACTCCCTAGCTAGTCATACACGTTAATATATGGTCTAGAAGACTAGAACCAAAACATAATGTAGAATGTCGATTCTTTCACTAAACGGTCTAACTATAATTAATCATTTGGTTGATTGGGTACATAATCTTTCCTTTAAAGTCCGTCATCTTAGGTATGTTACCATCTTAAAATGCTAGATTACCGGTTCATAGATATGCTTTAGTTTTCCACGGTACTAAAAGTGTCTTTAATTAGTTTATTCGTTACTTATACATAACGTTTTTCTATTAGCATTAGAAGTTATTTGCACCAAAATATCTTTCTAAGAATATTGAGAATACACTGTGACATTATACGATTATATTTATAACCCGAATTTCTGGAAGAGTACTTATCAAAATCTCCTTTTAGTTTTAAGTGTCTTTTAAATGTCAACTTGTTTAGATGTTTTAAACCCATTCTACATATAAGGCAAAAGAGAAGGTAAAATAAGGCAAAGGACAAGGTTAGACTGTTTTTTCATCAACTTTTATATATGTGGTGAGACATGGCATTAAGCGGCTTCAAAGCTTTCAATATACCCGTTATTCATCACTCGGCTCCAGATTGATCATACTCATCACATCATCACCCGGAGTTAACTCATCGTTCGCTTTAGCCTCGTCGATGGTTGCACCTCAGATCGATCGATCCTAAAACCATGCATGAACGATCGATCCATGACAATAAGCCCAAATTCCAACAACTATATTTTACAGATTTCTATTTTAGAAGAAAAATAATAATGAAGTTTATATTATAATATATTTCTCTATGTTAAGGAAATGCTATAATTTTTATATAAACAGAGCAATGTTATACTTGTCTCTATAATAAAAAAAGTATAGCATTAATACATTTAAAGAGAAAATATAGCATTCATCTATTATTGAGGAATACATTGGACTTGATAAAAAAATATTTTGGACCAAAAGTTTTATCTCTTTTTTTCTTCTATGATAAAATTTTCTAAAATAGAGAAAACTCTATTTTTTATTAATTTGGGCTATCCAAATATATGGAATGCCCTAAACTAACCTCCAATTGAAAGCACAAGTCATGGATAGACTATATATTCGGATATCTAAATGAAATCTAAAAGTTAGCTTCTTAAAAGATAGGTTAGAGATGTTCTTAGTTAGAAAATAAATGTGTGAATAATGTGACAGATTAACTAATTGCTGGATAGAGTAACAGATTCATTAATTTGCGAATCTATTTTAGTTTCCTTTTTATAATTTTAACATTAAGAATTAAGAAAATTGACCGAGTGATAAGCACACTTGCTACTTTAATATATAGTGTTATTAATGGAATTAGTCAGTCTCTACATAAAATAGTTCAATAGATCTAGGTTAACATTTTATTATAGAAAAGAAAGTTGACAAAAAACATTCAATGTGACGCATTAAAATACATACTTAATTTAGAACGACTGTGAATACAATGCAGTGTTGCTATATTTACAATGCATAAAGATAAACAAGAATGATGTCAAAAGGGTGTGCTCAGAAAAAAATGTCAAAGGGGTTAAAAACAATTATGATAACTTTTTAAAAAAATTATGAGTTATAAATATATATTAACTGTTAATATTTTTAAGTTAAATGAAATTTGTTTATTAGTTGAAAAAAAGCTAAACATTACAAAATAGATTTTATCAAATTAACTATGCTATTTTTGTAAGACGTGCAAACAATTAACTTATGCATATCTCTTTCAGTAAGTAACAAGAAGAAATCAATGGGATGTTCAATTGCTTCTAATTATACATGTCTATTAGTTACTAGTTAGGCAAATAAAATAACTACTAATCAATACAAATTCAACAACAAAAAAAAGATAAATACAAGTATATCTCGAAGAAATCAGTAACCACCAACTAAGTATATATCTCTAGGCATTATCAACAGTTAAGAAAAAAATTCAAAAGTATAAAGTCTGTTTTATTAAATATCTAGACTTGTATATATCCCAAGTTATAAAATTAAAAAAGTTAAATATATAATTGGGGAAAATATTCTGATATAAGATTATGACAATATTATGACTATTGGAAAGTAATATTCCGTTGTACACCAACAATTTACATGTGAAAAAAACAATTTACATGTGAAAATAAAAAACTGTAAAGAAAAAAGTAGAAACAAAACAACGTTTATTTTGGACAAATAGAACGACTTAATAACTTGATTTTTCCTATAGAAAGCACATATATATAGCTGCCTCCGCGTAAGACATAAACAAATAGAATTTACATTTGAATGGAGATTCATTGAGAGACTCCAAATCCTTTTTCTCCTCCCATCAACTTTCTTTATTTTTTTTGTTTATTTTATTAAAAAATCTTTCTCCCGGAAAGGTTTTATAAAATCCTCTGTTTTTTTACCGGTTACATGTCAGTCCACGTCCCGGTCCCGTCAAGCAGCAGCCAGCTACCGGCGGCGCCACCAGCAACAACAACGACAAGACGTCGCGTGGCTGATTCACAAGAAGATCATTGCCACGTCAGCACCGGAGGAGGAGGAGGAGGAAACGCAGTCGTTTACGTCCCCGCCGACGAGGAAGAAGCCACGACGAGCTGCTGCGGTGACGTTATATCTCAACACGACAATCACTTCCTCGTCGGGTTATTGTCTCTGCGCAAAACCAGGCTCGTGTGGAAGCTCATGGCGGAGAACAGATCCACCAAATGGACGGCTGCGATGACTCGGAGCGTGAGATCCGCCACCAATCTCGGTCGTATGATTCTATCTTTATTAGGGATCCTCGTCTTCACTTTCTTCCTCGTCGTTGCTCTCTCCGGACGACGTAGACACATGGAGAAACACGAGTTCGTCGTTTCGATCCATCCCAGAAGTAACATGGAGAAGATCATCAAAGAAGAAGAATCTTCTTCCAGTTCCGTTCGAGTTCTCCTTCCTGACACAAAACCTGTAAGCTCATAAAGAAGAAACAGAGTGGAAAGTTTCAACTTTTGAACTAAATATTTTAGTTCCATGTGTTACGATTCTGTTCTGTTCTGTCTGATTCGTTACACGAAAACGCTGTCGTTACATTCTGTGAACTAACTAATAGTGGCTTTGCTACATAATTATTTTTTTATGCAACAGATCCTAGAGATTTGGAAACAACCAGACACTGGGAACTATCAGAAATGCGTAGCTCGTCCTAAGAACCAAAGTAAGTTTGCTACTTCTTCCTTTTGCTTCTCCTGGTTTGGTTTTTAAGACCTAATAATCGATTTTTTTTTTTTTTGGTTTAGAACCTACCAAGAAAACCAATGGTTACCTTCTTGTGCACGCCAACGGTGGTTTGAATCAAATGAGAACCGGTGTAAGTCTCTTCTTCTTCAAGTCTTCTCTGTCTTTAGATTTTCCTCACTTCCTCACTTTATTCATCTCTCTTCACAGATATGCGATATGGTCGCAATCGCCAAAATAATGAACGCTGCTCTTGTTCTTCCCTTTCTTGACCATTCATCTTTCTGGAGTGATCCAAGGTAATCACCATCATCATCATCATGATCATAATAATGATCTTACTAAGCTCTCTCTCTCTCTCTCTATATATTGTGTTTTCAGCACCTTTAAGGACATTTTCGACTGGAGACACTTCATCAAAGTACTAGCAGACGATGTCGATATTGTCGAGTATTTACCGCAAGAACTTGCTTCGATCATGCCTCTTGAAAAGAATCCTGTCTCCTGGTCCAAGGTGATTTTCATTCCTTTTCCACTTCTCTGCTCTTTTATTCAAAAAATCTTAACTAATAAAACTCTGTTTTCTCAGGCAAGTTACTACAGAAACTCTATGTCAAAGTTACTGAAGAAGCACAAGGTGATCGTGTTCAACCACACTGACTCTCGCCTAGCGAATAACAGCCCAGCTCCTTCCATCCAGCGACTTAGATGTCGAGCCAACTATGAAGCTCTTCGTTACTCTCCGGAGATAGAGAATCTAAGCAAACTTCTCTCTTCAAGACTTAGACAAAACCATGAACCCTACCTTGCTCTTCACTTGAGGTACAAATTACCCACTAATGAACGTAGCTGAGAATCATACCTATTAAGCAAAAACAATCTTCTTCTTCTTGTAGGTACGAGAAAGATATGCTGGCGTTTACCGGATGCAATCACTCTCTAACCGAGGAGGAGTCTATTGATCTTGAGAAGATGAGGTATAGTATTCCGCATTGGAAAGAAAAAGTGATCAACGGTACAGAACAGCGTCTTGAAGGTAATTGCCCCATGACGCCTCGAGAAGCTGCCGTATTCCTCAAGGCAATGGGGTTTCCTTCGACCACAAAGATCTACATTGTTGCTGGAGAGATATACGGCGAAAACAGTATGAATGCATTCCACGAAGAGTTCCCAAACGTTTTCTTTCACTCCACATTGGCTACTGAGGAAGAGCTTTCGACTATAAAACTTTACCAGAACAGATTAGCTGCTCTTGATTACAACTTAGCACTAGAAAGCGATGTTTTCGCTTATACTTACGATGGAAACATGGCCAAAGCGGTCCAGGGTCACCGTAGATTCCAAGGGTTTAGAAAAACGATTAATCCTGATAGGTACGTACAGCTTCTTGCGTCATGTAATTCTTTTTTTTTTTCTTGCGCTTGAGACTGACATTTTAGCGTGTGTTATTTATTCAGGATAAGATTCGTGAAGTTAATTGATCGGCTCGATGCGGGACTCATGTCATGGGAAGATTTCTCGAAGGAGGTTAAGAGAATACATAGGAAAAGATTAGGAGCTCCGTATCTCAGACGTCCAGGAAGGGCAGGGATGAGTCCAAAGTTGGAGGAGAATTTTTATGCGAACCCTCTTCCTGGTTGCTTGTGTGACACTTCTGATGAACCAACCGGTCTCAACCGGTTTCAAAGACCAAGTTTACGAGCACAATCTCTGAGATAACTCAGTCTCTCAGATATGAAATGGCTCAAAGCATCTCCTAAAGTTTGCTGAATTTCAAATCTGAAGTTAGAATATGTTCCTTTCCCCATGATAAAACTTTAAATTTAATTTATTAAATATTTCATATTTACATTATAATTTTTAATATTGATCAAAATTGATTAAATTTCCCCAAGTCCTTGTTCTAGTAAGCCCCAAAAGTCTTCTGAAGCAATGAAACTCAGTTCAAATAATTAAATCCATAAGCAGAGGAAGGGGACCACTGGAGACAATACACATTCCATTGTTACTCTCCTCTCACTTTCTTCTCAGTCAAGACATAGAAATGACACAGAGTAAATATGTCTGAAAGGGGCAGCAATTGATTATAAATGCATTTTGTTGAACTCACGAGAAACCAGTGGCTTTCTTTTTTTGGGGACAAACTCTTCCTTCAATACACTCACCTCTCCTCTTGTCCTCACTTGAAAAAAAAAAAAAGACAACTGTATTGAATTGATCAAGATTTCAAGATCTTAACTAATACATATTGTAAGATTTTTCTTCATGTGAAAGCTCATCTCACATCAAACCTGCAACTAACAAAAAACAAAAACAAAACAACAGAAGAGGAGGAAGGAGGACACAAGAATGTACATTACAAACACAAAGACAAACACAACATTCTATGAAAACACCAAACTACTTCTTGGCGTCTTCATCAACAACAGCTGCTTTCATCACAACGATATCCGATTTTTCATTAGCACATTCCTCAGGAACAACTGTCATTGACCGCCTATTACCACCGCATACTGTCCAAAGATATAACGCTAACATGGCACCTAAAGTTCCACAAACCGCACCCAGAACCAATGCACTAAGCATTCTCCAAACACATTTGCTTTTTCCCTTTACTTCCACTGTCTTCTCCTCTTCCTTAACAGTCTTGGAAACTGCGTTTGGATCAAGAGGCTGCGAGTGAGTTCTCATGGAGGGATGTCTCAGCTTAAAACTCCATGAGTGGAGATAATGTGGCTTGGAAGAGTTTCCATTTGCAGAGGTCAAACCCACCATGAAGTTCTTTTCTTTCCATATCTTAGCCAAGTCTACTGAGTAAGAGATGGATGGATCTACAGGCTTCAAGGCATTAGATAGACTCAAACGAACCTCTATTCTCTTAGAGCTTGCATCATAATCAATCCAGCAACTCAGTTTCTTCTCTCCATTGAAATGGCCACCAAAAGAAGACAAGTTTCCAATTCTAGAAGATTGGGGTCTACCAACTAAGACCCCCACACGATTTCCTCTCTTGGAGATACCAAACTCAACAGCAACAATCTCATTTCGCAATAAGAAGCCTAGACCAGAGGAAGTGTTATCCTTTCTACCAAACAACCTAAGATCCAAACCACTAGGAACCATTACAAAAGCCAGAACACTACCAATCTCTTTGGAGGACATGGAGAAGGTGAAACTAGTGGAGAAAGATCCTGAAAAGTTTCTGTCTTTAGTAGTACCTTGGAAGAGTGTGATGGGTTTCTTGTAAACGACTCGCCCTTGGCTCCGACTCACTGAGCCAGTCAGTTGAATCGATGAGCCACCGCCATTGACGAGCTTGGAATCTCGAAACAGAGCAATGTTGTTGTAAAAGGCAGGAGATTTCACAAACCCATTAAAGGAAAACGAGGAATTTGCATCAGCCATGGTTTCGTAAATCACGAAGCTTAAAACAAACAGAAAAGCGAGGGCTTTGAAAAGCGCCATAGCTGAAACTGAAAATGGAGCTTTGAGTAATCTGGAAAAGAGCTCTCTTTCTTCGTTCTTCTAAATGGAATAATTGCAGTTTTCAAGAGAGGTAATTTTTAATTTTTTAATCAGGAGAGTGTTGGTGCAGAAAGGAAAAAGGAGAAGAAGCAGATGGGAGAAATTACATACTATATGAATTTAAAAGTCATATTCTACTTCTAGGAGATGATGAACCTTTGATTCCCTCTCTCTTTCTCAGTGGTTGGTTGCTGAGTAAGTGAAAAATTCAATTAATGCTATCTCCCTCTCTCTCTTCTTATACCAACCCCACTATTTTTGTATCTTCTCTCCCTCATCCCCCATGTTCTAGATTGTGATATTTAGGCCCACTCCTCTTTATATTATTCATTTACTATCTAATTGAATAACAATTTGCCAAATCGTATTAATAGACAAAACCAAAAGACAGATAAATACTACTATTGTATCAATGATTTTTATCCCAAACTTGTTATATGGCAAATCAGATATAAGGAGTTTCCCTTAGATTAAGCCATCGTATTATTAAGATATTGGAAAATAAATCATTAAGGGAAATAGAAAATGTGGGGTTTGATATAATAAAGGTGAATTTGTTGGCAAACAAAAAGATGGAATCTAAAAAGAATATCATAATCTCTAATAGTAGATTAATTAGTGGACAACCATTGATTATGTTATTGAGTTTCTTTTGTTTCAAAGTGCTATAAAATTAATTAAAAATAAAACAAACAAAATACCCATTACAATTGCTGGTGTCTTCTCTATTGGACTCTACATAGCTGAGAGTGTTTTCTGTTGTTGTAGCTAAAGTTAAGTTTTTAAAAAAAAAAATTATTAAACAATGATGTCACATCGATGAACAATATAAAAGTTGGTTCTTAAACTTCCTATTTAAAAACCAACTCTTACACTGTTCGCGGACCCGACTGCCAATTAAAAAAAAAATAGAAACTTTTAGAGAGTTTCAGCAGTGGAGATGCTCTAAGGATGTTGGTTAAATACAAAGACGATAGATCATTGCATGTACGCTTGATGTTGATGACAGACATGTTATGAGATTGAGCGATCACTAAGAAAATATTATGACTCTCGAGCATTCTGCTACCCTGATTTAAATCATGCTAACAAACCTTGATTAATCTTCACCTAATTAGTGGAATTTTTTCTTCCAAAGTCGAAGAGAAAAATGGAGTGACTTCAACTCTAACACTTTCCTCCTTAGGTAACTCATTGTCTCTTTTATGAGTTTACAGGGAAATTTTGAGTGTACATTTCATTCTTTTCTCAAGAAACAATTCTAGATTATCCAACTATATTTATTTGAGGGTGATACTTTTATGTTAAATTATATAGTAAGTAGTTTTTATCTTAAATAATTTACATACATCGTCGCAGTCTAATAGTACAACATTAACAAGCACAATAATGTGAGTGGAGGGTATAAAATCAGTGTTACATTGGTCACTGATAAATGTCTTTACATTGATTACTGATTTACTCTACAATCCTCAGTTATTCTTATTTATAATGCGTCCATGAAATGAGGTAAAACAAGCCCGCGCATATTATCGAAAAATAATTAAATTCCTTTGTTAATGAATAGTCCAAAATAGTTAAATTCTTTTTGGCCAGCATTTACTTCAAAGACTGACAAAAGAAGACATAGAACAAAAACGAGATACTCAAAACTCGAGATAAATAAAAAATAAATAAGGCCAGCATTTACTTCAAAGACTGACAAAAGTACTCACTGACACGTGTGTGCATCCAATTTAATATACTTAAAAACCATGGACCATTAATATTCTGTCTGACTCTTGTAACTCTTGTTAAAATGTCTCAACAAATAATCAATTGCATAAGTCATACCATTACCGACCACAAAAAGAATTATATACCTTTAGTTATCAGAACGATACTAATTTAAAAAAATATATATATGTGGATCTTTCAAACGGAGAGGTGTGAATGTAGCTGTGGTCTGTAGGGATGACAATGAATAATGTGCGTGTCTCGACATATTGATGGTGCCATGCATGAGCAGTGTATGACTGATAATGATGTATTGTAAGTATGACTGTAGCAACCTACGGCAACGCTTCAACTCTGGTTCTCTTCTTAGTCGCGGTTAGTTCACATGCAACAATCATCCATCTGATTATCGTTCTTATGACTCTCTCTATATAATTTGATTGATTCACCTCACCATCCCTCGTTGGGCCAGCTATTTTTATCGACTTCAATGGCAAAAATACGTGGGCTTCAACTGGATAATTCGTTTCTATTTTTCACGTGTAAAATACTAGTTAGCCTATAGGGCCATAAAGGCTGTTAACATTTTTTAGGGTGAAATAGCTAATGGCAGACATTCTCATAAGAGCCGAAACTTTAACTAGAAAACACAATCGATTTACTCAACCTGGTTTTCATAATTTTTGAATAATATAATGAAAACAAGTTCAACAGAATACATGTATGACTTGGCCTAAGACCATGATTATTGGTGGTCCTTAAGCGTAGGCTTTTAGGAACAATTAAAAACTTGTTTCTTAATTTTTAACTGAAAAAATTAAAGACGCTTCTTAGATAAGAGACGTCCTTAACTTTTTCAGTTCAAAATTACTCCCTCCGTTCCTCAAAGTAGGATTTTTTAGAATTTGCACGTTTATTAAGAACATAATTAATGTTTATGATTAACTATATTATTTATTTCTATTATGCAGTTTCCAATAACTATTGACCAATAAGATTTAAACAGTTTAAGTATTTTTAATTAATGTTTCTTGAAAGTATACAATTCATTAACACTAATTAATAAAAGTACCTTAAAATTTTAGAAAATCTTATTTTGTGGAACAAAAAAAAACTCCCACAAAATCTTACTTTCGGGAACGGAGGGAGTAAGAAACAAGTTCTTAACTGTTTCTAAGAACTTCCGCATAAGAACCCTGCAATAATGTTATTCTAAGGACCTATATTTTTCGTTTTCAGGAACATACATGAGTGTGAAACCAATTAAAAGTTCTTTGCCGACCAAAAAATTAATACTACATGTGTTAGTATTTAGAAACGATTTTCTTTTAAAGTACCGAGAACATTAATAATCAAATGTGAAAGACTATAAACAAAAACAGATAAAATGAATTTGAGTGGTAGAAAATGTTAGGGCATGTTTATTATATGTCTTTTAAGAGTTTTTAACTTCTTTAAAAGATGTTTCTTTTTTCTAACTAAGAAACTTAAGAACCGTTTTTTAAATAAGAGACATAAAAATTATTTTTTAACCAAATTTGTTTTTTAAAAAGAAGTGTCAAATTAAATTAAAAACTTTATCTTAAGAGATCAAGGATAAACATGATCTTAAAAGCATTCATGTTGCTAATTCAAGTCACGTCATGGCATTAACTTCTTTTTCTTAAGGGGAAATAACGCCAAAAAAAAAATTGAGCGAGCACTTGTGGTCGAGTGGTAGGGATCGGGACCGGGACGCTAAAACGTTTCGGATTCGACTCCCCTGCTGCGCGAAACTAAGTCACATTTGTTTGCTCACCCACACGGATATGGGCCATGCTTTCGGCCCATTTGAAAAACTGAGAGGGGCGTCTATCCGTGGGCATTCTTTCCCCTTGGGGATTAGTCTGGGCCTTCTGGATCTGGGATACCCTCAGGTTAAACAAAAAAAAAAAATAAAAAAAAAATAACGCCAAAATACATAATCATAAATATTAGTACTATTTTTTATTTATTTTTTGTTAGCTTTTAAATTCTTTTGTCTATAGTAACCTTTTCGTTAACAACATATTTATGATGTTGCCATTAATACTCCATTATACAATTACTACTATTAATTCTCTTTCTACCAACAACTACAATTATTATAAGTATTTTGTTAAAATAGTGAGTACCGCTTCTCCAACAACATTCATCATTTCACTCTCTATAAGTATAGATTTTCCATTGATTTAACGTTTTTTTTTTCCCGTTCGCTTCTTCCTCGTTTCTATCAATGGTGATCAAATACAATCGATGAGAAGTTGCTGTTAATAGAGATAGAGAAATGGGGATACGTGTCGTAAACGAAAAATAGTGGAGGAGCATTAAAGTATAGCCAATGAATGAGCTTTTGAGCTCTTTGAGATGCTTCCTCTCTCTGCTGTAATAGAAAGAGAAGAGAGCAATAACTCTGTTCTCGATTTAACCCACAACTTCACATTCAAGACACATTGATCCACATGCCATCCTCCTTGTCTACCATTTTCATGCACATCCCTCACTCTCTCTTTCTTTTAAAAAGAAGAAACCACCTTTGTTGTCTATCAAGAAGATGAAGAAACTAGGATTTGTCTTCCTTTTGGCTGTCATTATCCTCTGTGTCTCACTCGTTTCTTCTGGTAACTTCTTTTTTATTTGTGTGTTCTACTCTTTTTAGTTTGTTGTTCCTACTCTAGTCTTTTCTTTTTTTGTAACAATTCCTACTCTAGTCTTTGTACACACATCTTTTCTCTGTACACACATCGAAATAATAATTTTGAAACTAATAATCACGTGGGAAAATGGCAGAAATGAAAATAGGTTTGGAGGATTACAACTATCCAGTGGATCCATCTCCGACAGCAAAACATTCGATCGAACCAGGTCCTATCGAGCATGGAAACCCTTTGAACCCTTATATTCCCAAGCCTCGTTCTTCTTCTTCTTCTCCTCCTCCTCCACAAACTCAAGATGGTGGCTAAAACCATTGAATGCCACAATCTTATCTGCCTCAGTAACTCTTTGTACTAACTTTCTTGTCTTGTACGCTATGTTTATTAGTTTTCTTATTTGTCATCTAAAATGGACTTTTTGATATTCGATGAGATTTGAAGTCGTTATGGACTATATATTATAATATGGGCTGCGCCTAGTAAGACTTTTTGATGTTCGATGGGATTCACAATGGTGTTAGATTGAAAATAATTTTTTTAACAAGTAGTACAAAAAAAATTATATTGTGGGTACATGTTTCTGTGTGTATTCACAAATTCTGATATACATATTTTTTTTGTTCACAAACTCTAATAAGCCTCAATAGCATAACCATCTCTAAGTGCTTCTTTACCTTCAGCTTCCATCTGGAGCTTGAAGAGACAAGCAGCTTGTAAGTAAAGAGCGATTGCGCTTGCATGGCGTCGCTTAGAGCCTCAATGAACATTTCACTCATAAGGTAACACAGACACCTTCTTGCCAATACTGTTGGTGAAACCGTAGGAGCTCCACTCATAAGCTGCATAAGAATATGAAGAATGAATCAAGTCTTTTAATAGTGTTTTCAAACCAATTGGTTTAAAATTTTAAGTGGAATAGCATAATGCCACAAACTGTCACTCTTATGACAAAAATGCAGAATCTCAACGTTACACTGTTCTCAGAAAACATAGATTCCAATCTAATATTTGTTCCAAAAAAAAAAAAAAAGATTCCAATCTAATAAACCGGAAAAGAGTGACCCCTTTATAGCGATCCACACCGATGATAGATAACCAGATAAATTGCAAATTATACATCATCATTCAAATGTAAGTAATTACATAACGACTATTTCTTTCGATAAAAAGTATTGTGTAAAACTATGCCCTTTTCCGAAAAGAAAGAAGAAGTATTGTAGTATCAAACTAGAATCAAAAACACTTGATTTATTTATATATGCATGGAAGCTAGACATTTATTTCAGAGTTATGTACAAAACCATCAACAACAGCTTTTACCCATATATAACCAACTGAGGGAAAGTTAAATCAGAACCGAAAGGAAGTACAAAAACAAAACTCCCATTGTTCGAAGTCACTACTAAAAACGGACTGATCCACTCCACTGCCACTCTCTCTCTCTCTATGTCTTGCTCCTATGTACATGCAAAATCCAAGACTATGTACGATCAGATTTTTTCCTGTCTTGGAACCGGAACAACAGAACCATTACAAATGGGCTTATTATACCTTGTTTGCAAAGATGTCTCTCTACTTAGTAATACAAAGATCCTGTAGGTTGCAAAATTCAAAGTGAGAGAGAGAGCAGTTAGAGAGGAAGTAAACATATTATAATTAAACAAAGGATGGGAATCGGATACCTTGCCACCAGTTTCCTCTTGAAGCACTTCCTGAATCATCTTCGTCTCCCTCTTTCTTGTTCTGGAGACATATAATACTTAACTATATCAAAAGTTCCACAAGACGTAACTATATCAAGTTTCAAGGCTTTGACTATATAGATTACCGTAGTAGTAGTAGAGTTGATGGTGGAATTTTGTGGCTGGAAATAAACATCAGGCCCACCGTAATAGATGGAAGAACTCAAATGACAAGGTTGCACTCTCTGATCCTGATTATACAGCTTCTCTTGTTCTTCTCTGTTTCCCTCAAATACATCACCTGCAAATAATTAATAAATATTTTTTTTGTAAAAAAAAGAGAGCAGTAAGTTGTTCAACAAAGACTTGTCAATGATAATGTCTCGGTATAGATTATAATTAGATCACCAGGCTTAGAAGTTTTGTCGATCCAGCCTCTAGTCACAGTGTCTTGTTGCATAGATTCTATTCCTAGAACCTGGAAACAAGAACCATGCATACCCATAAAATTCTCTAAACTTGTGCTCCAACCTACAATATCATCTAAACTCTTCTTCTTCTTGGGTTTTCTTATTCTTAGTTGGGGGTTGTGGGGTTTTAAAAAAAAAAAGAAAACAAAGGGAAAGAATTAATCAGAAAAAATAGGCTTTTCGATCGAAAACCCTAATTTTAAAAATCCCAATTCCCGTCCAAATTAGATAGTCGAAAAATAGTAACGGAGACTAAAATGAATAGAGAAAAATTCCAAAATTTTAACACGGACAAAATTGAGTTTCAGAAAATTTGAAGGAATAAAAATAATTATAATCGAAGCTCTATTAAGAATGAATGTTACCTTAGAAGGAGGAGCGAAGATGGATCTAAAAATCCCCGTAGAGGAAGAAGAAGGAGGACCATTTTCTTTGGAACCAAAAAGCTCAGAGGTTAACGAAGACGAACCCTTTTTCTTTCTCCCGTCCATTGTCGCCCAAAAATCACTCTTTTACGGTTTTACCTAAACCCACCGATCTTTTCTTTTTGTGTGAGCCACCAATCTATATTATATATCAGACACCTTTGTGTATGTATCTGGTTATGAAAAATAATTACGAGAGAAGAATGGAAGCACAAAGGTGGATCATCTTGACTATTTAAGTATTTATTTATAGATAGACTGTAGTTAACTATAATTTTTTACATATTTTATTTTGTTTTTTTTCTGACAAAAAAAACGTTTTCAGTAAATCAAATCGTTTTATACACAATAGTTTTGTCTTAGTTTTATGCATATATAATAACTTGTTTACAACCGTAATAATTTAAACAATAATAATGTAATTGGTGTATTTAAGATATATGCTTGATGATGTTATATTTGTTTTTCCTTTCAGCATGTATATACATATTGTTAGTTACCTGGCATTAATAATTTAGCACATAAATAGTACACTAACAAAAGAAAAAGTTGTAGTACAAAATTTATTACCAGATTTGTAGTGTTCCAAATTTGAGATAGTTCGAATTAGAAAGTTTGTCGAAAGTATATTCTAATAGATTGTATTTTTTTTTATTTAAAGGAATTTGAAATACTATATATTCAATGTATTGATATCTTTACTTATCTTGTTCTCACTGATCAATCAAAATTGTAAGTAAACCAGCATTATTATTATAATATTTTATTTCTAAGCAATTACAACGCACAATTTTTTTTCAAAACATCATGTGTATATATATATATCCTACTTTTATAAAAAAATTAAAGTATATTTCATTATCTTTAAAGTTGCCGTGTGAGAGTAAAAGAAGTTTGATTTTTCTAGGTTATCTCTTGGAATCTTCCTACTAGGTTGAACCAATATCAATCAGACACTTTGTTAAAAGATTATCTAAAGTATTTGCATGTATAATATCGATGCCAAATTTACAGGGACAACTCAACTGTGAAGTTATATTTTTCTTTCGATAACTTAATTATATTTTGTTACATGTTAAAGAAAAGAAAAAGATATAAACGTTGGTGGTTAGTTGGAATATTCATTTCATTTCATAATAGTAGAAAGTTTTAGAGAATATCAGTTACCGTTATCTTGTTACGTACATACAACTTCCACTCTAGGTGTCTAATAAACCTGTATACACGTGACAGGCGAATAGAAAGTAGGACCAGACTTAGTTGCCACTTGCTACGAGTAACTATCCACAAAAATCCTAAATTAGATAATTAACGAACCTCCTTGAAAGGTGAAAGGATGACTCAAGTTGGTTGGATATTTAATCTTTGACACTTCACTTCTCTCATTCGCTATTTGAAGATATCAGTTTAACGTGACAGTCGAAAAAGAAACAAACAAATCCATATCGTATAACTATTTAAAAAGAACATTATCTCTTTTATATTGTCGGTTGCAAACGAAAGATTTTCTTCATATTTTTCAAACTTGGTTTTTAATATTCAAGGTTTTCGAGATGTGAACAGAATAGCTTGTACAAAATCCCAGCTCTAATAAAATGCATCAAATTCAGGTTTCGAACGTGGTTTGGTGATTCTCATGGTGGGAGTTAAAAAATCTACTAGACGACTGACAAAGGTTGGAAATCAAATTGTATGTGAACATATATATCTGGAAACTTGGTTTCATGCAAAGCTGCTACCTATGACACGTTTCCTTATTCTCTTATCGAGATTTAAAAGAAGAATCTTTCTTGATACTCTATAGTTACATGTTGCTCAATTTACAAACTAGTAGACTCAAGGTTTTTATTCTCTCAAAATCATCAAGATTTTCGGAAGCTTTTACCAAAAAAAAGATTTTCCGAAGCAGCTAGGTCTTAGCTAGATAGTTATTTAGCATCGTCTGCCCAAAAAGAAAAAGTTATTTAGCATCGAAACATTAACTACAGATATGTATTTCTGACTTGATTTGCTTTTCTTTAAATTGTAAAATGAAGTTACATCTAAAATTTAGATATATTAATTGATATAAAGTATTGCTAGATCTATCGTTTTTTTTGTAACTTCATCTCTATCGGTTTTTGCTTGATCTTTATCTAAAAATTTATTCTTATAGCATTATTTCGATGGGAAACTATGATTTTTCAGATTCAGGTTACAACAACAACCTGAGCAGCCATCTCTTCCAAAAGTTGTCACATTTATTTCTATTTCCTAAACGGAAAGCCAGTGACATCACGGTTCATAGAAACCAAACCAAGTTACAAGGGAGAAAAAAAAGGAAAAATGCAAGAGAGATAGACACTTGAAACCACCTTCCAACCAACCAACTTGACTAAGCAGAGGACAATGTGGGAGGTGAAGTAGGTAAATGGAAGTCGACACACATTCTTACTGTTGCCTCTTTAGAGTCTCCGACCTTTGGGTCAAGCAAAGCAACGACATACTTGTAATCACCCTTCACAGATTTATAATACAAAGAAAAAGACCGTCAGAGAGACAGACCAAGTATGTATATTTTTTTAATGACACCAACACTCGGGAGTTCATGTAGGCTTACGGTTAAAGAATAGTAACAAACATAATTACCTCGAGTATATCCTTAGGAACTTGGGTAAGAGGTAACAAAAAGTTGGTGCCTGATTCAATAGCGCATATCTTATCCACCACACAGAGGTCGTATTGTCTTAGAAGATCAGTAATATTCTCAGATTTAGCATACACCTCCATAGATCCAGCATGGATGCTTTCTTCTGTATACAACAAATATTTTGTAACAAGAAAATATTAGAAACTAAAACAAAGAAAGGGGTGCTGAATCATGGGGGGGAAGGGCATAAAAGAAAAATATTACGTACTTGCATAACCGGAAACAAAAATGCTTAGCTCGCCGTCTTCAGGTCCAACAGGGTTCGGAGTGATCTCGACCTGAGTGATGTTGCCGAAATCGTATCCACTTTCTACAACAGTCGTAGAGATTAATTATATGATGAGTCATGCAAGTGTCAAAGACTTGGATCTATACATCTTTCTTACGTACCGCAAAGTTTCTACAACAATCCTAACTCTAACCACTCGAGCACTAACATTTGTTATAACTACTACTAAAATGCATGATATATTTACGATAACATCCACTGCTTAGTTTAATACTGTAAAAGGGTTACAAATAGAAGTAATGGGAGATCTAAAAAATCGACCCAAATCCAAGATCAAGATAAACATCAGTATCTTGAATAGGAAACTTATCATTATCTATGATGTAATATTCCATACTAGTTTAGGAATTAAGTTTAGTCATCTCTATATAAACATATGCATATTATAATATATTTGCTACGAGAGTCAATGATACTTCGTTCAATTATATACTTTCATCAATCTATCAAGAAGAAGAAGAGATACATCTCGTCCAAATTGATCTCTGGTCCAAAATTTATCCGTTTGTAACTAAAAACAGCTAGAGATTTGGGGCAATCAATATATGAAATAGTGGGTCTAAATATGTGTATTGCTGATTGATCTATCCACTAATAAAAATATGTGTTTTATATACTATATACTATCACATACATTAAAACGAAGGCTAGCAAACTGATACTTACTGTTGCAGTATTCGAAACTGACGGCACGTATTGCAGGGAGGAAGAAGAGTGATCCAAGGAGAAGAAGCAGAGGCTGGACGTGAGATATCGCCATTAATCACTTTGTTGATCTTCAAACAAGGGAAAATACTGTTTTTCTTGGGTAATGCTTCCATCCATGCCTATGATTTTATAGTCAAAAATATTGGTTAAATTAATAATATTTTATTAGAACTTAGTCGATCGGTTCATTTTCTGATAATAAATTAATCTCCCACGTTATACACAAGAATCTTAAAGTTTATTTTTCCTAGTTCTGAAATTCGCTGGCATCACGTGTACTGTTGGATTGGACTTTAACTCTTAGTGAAAAATCATATTTTAATTAGGATTTAACCAGAGATTAATTTTTTTTTTTTTAATCTCTGGTAGAGTCATTTTCGCTTATTTTTTATATTTTCTTTGATGAATAGTAGTTTCGTAACTATCTCTTCTCTTCGTATTATGGTTTTGCCAATTCTACCATTTATTTTTGCAATCACCATGATATCTTTCAAAAAATCTTCATTTATAAGTGTTTTAGTTGTTGTTTATATACATCAAAACTACAGATTTGTCGATATTCATTGATTTTAAACTTCAAAATCACTAAAAACACACACACATATATATATATAATATATATATATATATATAGTATAGTATATTTTTAACAACTCGGCTTAATTGTCCGACTGATAGCAAACCGTAATAGATGGGAGCCGCTGTACTCGCGGGAAAGCCAGGCCTCAAGCGTTGCGTATTACAAGAAGGGGCTCTTCTTATCTAATGAATTAAAGTCATTGGTATGTGTTCTTACCAACTTATGTTATTAACAAGCACGTGGATTTCATCTCGGAGAAATAAAAGCTTCCGAGTCAGAGATACACAGAATCGAATTCAGTCAACATATACGTATTCTTCAAGAAATCAAAGCAAATGGTAAAAAGATATTATTAATACATCCATTCCACATGTCATAGTGCATTATTATTAACCCAAAGTTCTTGGCCTAGTGGTAAAGAAACTTCAGTTGGAGTGTCTGCCATGGATTCGAGTTGCCTTGGCCACTTTCTCGTCTATAACCGTGCGTGTCCGAATGAAAAATTTCGTGAGAATTAGTATGAGTTTACCGTCTAGGATCCCCATAGTTAACAAAAAAATGCATTATTATTATTTTAAATTATATTATTAATAAATCCATTCCACATGTCATAATGCATTATCTAATATATTAAAACATAGTATTATTTTTATCTACATACAAATAGTCTAGGTATGACCATTACTTAGATTTTCTATTATTTCTAGCCTAAAATAATATATATACTAGCCTAAAATTAATTCAATTCATATTACGAACTAAATATTATTAAATATATATAACTTAAATATTATTAAATATATATACTAGCCTAAAATTAAGGAACTAAATAAGTAATCTATTTTGTTTTAAAATAATCAATTCAATTCATATTACAATAAATTTAAATAACTAATTAATTATATTTTATTTACTAATATAAAATAATTATATATGCCTACAATTGGGTATATACGCATCAGTTTTTTTTAGTTTGGATTCGATTCAGACTTGAGATTACATATTTTATACCAAAGTTTACTTCAAATAAAGAAAAAATCGTTATATAAATTTTTCTTTAAATTGCTAGATTACATAACTAACAATAAGTCCATATAGTACATAGACAAAGTGGCCTATCCAGAATTACAACGGGCTCCTAGCTTTCAGCCTAATAGCTCAAAATGTAACTGGGCTTGCTCTCAGTTTATTAGTGCCACAAAAATGTAGTTGTACAATTTTACTCTGGGCCTAATGGCTGAAAACAAAAAAAAATGAACTTATGAAATAAAATAAAAATGATTGCACCAGCCGGGAATCGAACCCGGGTCTGTACCGTGGCAGGGTACTATTCTACCACTAGACCACTGGTGCTATGACGATGACAAACAAGCTTAGCTATATATAACAAATTGAGCATAATCCTTTGTTCATTGTAGTTTAGTGAGATATGGCCTGCTTGTTGTAAAATAGGAATAGCATAACCAGTCCATATGATGGAGCATTGGTCGAAAGAAAAAAAAGAGGGTATATACAATAAATTTATGAAGTGAGAGATATATAAAAAAAGAGTATGGACTATGGAAGAAAGCGTACTACAGATACAGCGCCCAGGAGTCACGCAACCTAACAGGTGATGTCATCACAGTGACTCTCTGTACTACTACCCCCACGGACCTCCTCCTGTAATCCTCTTTGAAAAGACCCCCAAAAATACTATTAAAGCTTTTACTTATGATAAGAAAAAATAGCAATAGATTCCTGGTCCGTCTAAAAATGTTGTTAAAACAATAAAACCTAGGGTTCGAATGGTAAAAACGGTTCAAGCGTTGCAGATCAAGCAGATCATGCAGATCAAACAGATCATGCAGATCAAGTAGGACAAGTGCAGATCAAGTAGAACAAATGCAGATCAAGCGGATCATGCAGGAGAGATGCGGATCAAACAATTTATTATAAATAATAAATGAAAAAATCAGTTCAAAACTATAGATCATACATTCAAACAATAAAAGATTGTACCAAAATGTCAAAATAAATATCTTAGAAGTTGTAGAATCAGCCTAAATGTTTATTGAATTTTTTATAAGATGCTTGTACTTCTTTTATTTTCGTTTTAGTTGATGAAAATTATCTTTGAAGAACCGGCAAATTACTAATATTAAATTATTTGTTGAAATTTATATAGAAATATTTATATCTTTTTGTTGAAAATATTGTGTTTTGTCTGTGACTACATGTCATACTTATAATTTTAAAAATGATATGCTTATAATTTTAAAATTGACACAAATAGTATTTAGTGTGAACTATATTATTTGAACTAATCATATATATTATTTATAAAATTAAATAAATATATTTAAAGTTAGTATTTGTAGCATAATCATTTATTAGTGAAAAAAGCAGATCAACACCATCAAATGTTAGCGGATGAGATATGCATGCAGATCTCCTGCTTTTTTCACAAAAAGACAGAAAATATTGAACTGCATGCAGATCTCCCGCTTGAACTGCTTTTGTAGACATAAAAACATGAATGACAAAAATAATGCAGGAGAACTGCAAGTGCGGGAGAACTGCACTTGTTCTACTCTTCCATTCGAACACCTAATAACTTTGATTTTATAAGCCTAATCGACCACACCTAGGGGAAAAACATGTATCATGATCAAATTTCACCAAATTAGTGTTTATTATAGGTTCGGATATATATGTTGTAATTGTAAACATATAAAAAAAGTTTAAAACGATAAAATCAGTTAGGTTTTCAGATAGATAATAAGTTGGATTTGATGGAACATAACATAATATAGTCGTCAACATCTGTTGCGGTTTTGTCATTTTTTATGATATGACCCGTTTATTAATCTAATTTCAAGCGTCCACCTAATTTCATGTACTAGCTATATGTACATATTATACATTGAGTTAAATTAATAAAAGAAAAAAACATTGGAATGATTGATGTGATTTTTACTTTAAGAAGTGAGTTGTATTTATTTTTACATGTACCAAAAAATGGTATTGGTACCATGACATATGATTTCTATTTTCAAAATTGGTCTTTTTATATTTTTACTGAAACGTTAAATTAGTCGACCCGTGATGTTTTAGTAGCAGAATAACCAAAAATAAAATAAAAATTGTTTGTCATGGATGACTTAGCAAAAAAAAAAAGAAGAGAATACATAGAGGATGAGAACTTTTATGTGAATCTATAGCGACTGTACAAAATTTAGTAGGCGTTAATTAAAAGTATACTTACAACTGCAAAGTACTCAAGTTGGGATAAATGTCCATTGGGATTCTCAGGTGACGTCGTCATGCTAACGTCGTCTAGGGTTTTTCTCTTTCTATAAATAAAATTAAAAAGTTACATTTACGTTTGATTTTCTCTGCACAAATCTTTTGCTTAGCGAGAATCCACCAAGATTGCCGTCAGTTGATGTTACGGCGTTTCTCGTTCTTCACAAAACTCCGTACGTCTTTAAGATTTATATCTACTCATTTATACGTGCTAAAATATAGTACTATTTATTTTATCCACGATTTTTATTGTTTACATTTTATGAGATTATGAAAATTGTCAAACACCTCAAATGCTTTCATAATTTCATGTGTTTTTTTTTTTTTTAAAAACAAGGGTTTGCGAATTCATCTGTGTAGCAAATAAAATTGATAATTTTTTTTTAAAAACTGTGTCGTTATTTCATGCTTTGTTACGAGCTCGGCTCATTCCTTTACTATAGTGGGATGAAGTGCGCCAGTGGGTCCTCCCAAAGAATACAGAAAATAAAGAGCTTTGTCCAAAAGATTATCATAAGTTAAGTTTCAATAGTTCTTGTGGTTGGGATGTTATATAATTATGACCATTACCAACCAATCCATTAATGTTTCTTACAATAGTACGTTTTAACTTTTTCAAACCTTTATATAAAAAAGAGGCTAAATATGTTTTTAAGATTACTAGAGAGCGAGTTATTTTAGTTATTATGGATATGCTACAATCAAAATACCCACTGAATTTATAAAGAGACGGTTAAGAAATTTTGTTAAGCAGAATTTTTGATATTTTGATTTCAGGAAAACAATTATTGAAAATAACGACTGCTTGGAAATCTTCATATTGTGAGTAAACCCGTGATGTAATGTATAGAGATGAAGAGAAGAACTAATAATTACGTGCACTTTAATTTACTGTGATTCTGTATTGGAGTGTTTGGTTCTTTCTCAATTTTGTGGTCCATCTTAGCCAAAAGAGGAAATACTTTTATATATAAATAAATGTAACATGCAACAACACATTTGGTTATCGTTCAAAAGCAGGTTCACATTTGCTTAATGTTCAAAATACATTTTTAAATGATATACGTCGCATTATTTCCCATGCAAACGAAAATCCTCTAATGATTACCTCAAAACATTATCATTACCATACAGTCAAAATTACTTTCCGTTTAAATCATTTTTGGCAGATCTTTTAATATATTTTGTGTAGAACCTAAAATATAATGCATGAGGTTTTGAATATTTTGTTTTTTTGAAAGAAGCACGTATATAATAATTGATATTCCCTTGAAGGACAAAATTATTTCATATTTTTCCAGTATCTACTGTTTTTTGTATTCAGTAATTTTTGTCACTAAATACCGATAAAATAAATCTTAAGTAAAGTATGAAATTTGAAATATGGTTTCTGCGAACAATCTTACTCTCATATGAAAACATTTTCTTGACTGATAAAGCATGGCTGATCGCACTATTTTTTACTATTAATGTAGTTTAGTATAGTATGCATGTTAATGTAGTTTGAAAATTAATTAAGAAAAAAGTCATGTGATTGCGCTCTTGTGTTAAAGCTTGCGGGACATATAGCGCGATTAGAATGATTGAAATTGATGGTGTAAAAAGTATTTATTCCAGCAAAAGAAAAGAAGATAAACGACAACAAGAAGACTTAAAAAGTATAGTAGGAAGTGTCAGTAAGTATGTGAAAGACTGAGACACAGAACAGTTTGTACAAAAAAAAAAAATCTCTCGACCGATTACAGCCGGTCACCTTCTCTCGATTTCCCATATACAAGCTCTCCCACCAAACCCGGGACTTTTCACTTTTCAGTTTAATTATAACTTTAAATCATTTATACAAATCTCCAAATCACATCTACCTTTGCTGGTTTGCATAATAAAACATACCACAAAAGTTAACCCGAGTATACACGCTTGCATACTCGATTTTTTAGTTTACTACATGGGATCATGTAAATAGCTAGTAAAATTCTACAGAATCAGCAAAGGTAGATGTTAAACTATAGCTAGTAAGAACCACCAAATAATGAAGCCTTGACCTAAACTGTAATGCCTCAATAAATTAGGTCTATGAAAACATAGATATTTTAGAGTCTTGTTTTTTTCAAACTAATAAATAATAGTACTATGTAGGTATATGATGGATGATATACACACTTGATGGTGCTTCAAAAAGAAAGCAAAAGAAGCCTCTCTCTCTCTCTTATCTCTTACACTGTTACTCACTTGTGCATCTCAGAATCATCCTTTACCATGTCCGATGCATACGAGCCTTACCATGTTCTCCAACAAAGCCGACGAGACAAACTTCGGATTCCTTCTCTCGATTCCCACTTCCACTTTCACCACCATCCTCCTCCTTCTTCTTCCGGCGGTGGCGGCGGCGTGTTTCCTCTCCCCGACTCTGCTTTCCTCTCAGCCGGTGGATTTCACGCTAACAATAACAATAACCCTAGCTACAGTAACTTCATGGGGTTTCTCGGTGGACCATCTTCCTCTTCCTCCACCGCAGTATCCGTAGCTGGAGACCATTCCTTTAACGCCGGACTTTCCTCTGGCGACGTTCTTGTCTTCAGGCCCGAGCCCTTATCTCTCTCCTTGTCATCTCACCCTAGACCTTCTTACGATCTTGTCGTTCCCGGCGTTGTAAACTCAGGAGGATTCGGTAGATCCGCCGCTGAAGCCGCTGCTGCCGCCGTCACCGTCGCGTCAAGAAGCTCCGGTCCGCTCGGACCGTTCACTGGCTACGCATCGGTTCTGAAAGGATCAAGGTTCTTGAAACCAGCACAGATGCTTCTTGATGATTTTTGTAGTGTAGGTCGTGGGATTTACACCGAACAAATCATCGACGACGACGATGATTCCTCTTTGCTTTTTGACACAACGGTTGAGAATCTCTGCGGCGTTTCTGACGCCGGCGTAGGAGAAAATGGCAAAAAAAAATCAAAACTCATCTCCATGCTCGACGAGGTATAATTCTCATTAATTTTTATTTTTATTTTCTACAAAACCATTTAAGCCTGCAAATTTTAGCAATTATTATTGTCTCAAACTTTCTTAGACGTATGTGTTACATGTTCACGGTTTTTGGTCGGCGTCGTTTAAAATTGGTGACAAAATGTGATAAATGATAGTATGTTTCTTAAAAAGATCTTCCTTGGAAAATGAAACTCCTCCAAAGCTATTTAAAAACTAGATCGTGCTAATATTTTATTTCATTCATTAGAAGAGGAAGTGTTATTTTAATTGAAACGTTCCCTACTTTGCATGAATAGAAGATGTTATTAACTCCAAGTTAATACTACATGATATATACACAAGACTTTCCCATGTATTGCGTTTTTGTTACTTTTATTTTTAATACTACCTCCGTTTCGATTTATTTGTCGCTGTAGAGAAAATTTTTTGTTTCAAAATAAGTATCGTTTTATAATTTCAATGCAAAATTTATTAATTTTATCTGTTATTCTTTTTTTTCATTGGTTGAAATGTGGTTAGGTGTATAGATAATAGTGTTTTTATCTAGAAAATATGTAAAATTAAATATTTTTTTAATCAGCGTGCATAAACCCAAAACGACAATTAATTTGAAATGGAGGGAGTAGGATTTTAAGGTTGTACTACTAAATTAATAATAATGTTATCTTAGGAAGTAGACACAAGGAGATTCTTTGATTTTATTTCAGCTTTTAAACTTTTCTTAATTCAAACTTAAACAAAGTCACACAAGTTGTACAAAGTTTTTTTTTATATGAATAATTTAACATTCTTCAAAAAAGGTAGTAACTTTATATTGAGCTTCCTCGGCTCTTGATCTAAATTTGTGAATTGGATTCTTCATATAGTAAAGTTATTAAAAAAAAGAATTTCTTCTTTATGAAAAGGAATATATGCACGAGATTGATAGTTGATCTTAAAGCTAGGAGCTAAAAGATTTTAACTAGTTTATTCTGTTGGTATATATCATACTTTTTGAGTAAGGAAATAATGTCTGAGCCATTGGAGTTTATAATTTGCACATGTTTATATAATTGGTTGGTATCTGAAAACATTTCCATGTGACGTTTCAAGGTTTACAAGAGGTATAAGCAATACTACGAGCAGCTTCAAGCTGTGATGGGCTCATTCGAATGTGTCGCAGGTCTGGGGCACGCAGCTCCTTATGCGAGTTTAACATTAAAGGTATTGTCTAAGCATTTTAAATGTTTGAAGAACGCTATAACAGACCAGCTTCAGTTTAGCACCAATAACAAGATACAACAACAACAATGTGGTCATGTGATGAACTCTGAGAATAAGACAAACTCTTTGCGGTTTGGAGGAAGTGATAGTAGTAGAGACCTGTGTTCTGCTGGTCAAAGACATGCCTTCCCTGATCACCATGCTCCTGTATGGAGACCACACCGTGGCCTACCCGAACGTGCTGTCACCGTTCTAAGGGCTTGGCTCTTCGATCATTTCTTGCATCCGTAAGTAAACCCTTTTAACCATACTTTTGTTTTTAGAGCAGTTGATTTGAGTTTGAGCTTAATTCTAACTATTCTTCGGGTTAACAATGTCAATCTGATCAGACCATCAATCAATTTCATCGAAGTTACATTTGTATCATGACATAAGCAAAGTCCAATATCCGTATAACTATATGTCTACATCATATCATATTATGATATTCATGTGTCAGGAAGACATGAACCACATTATGCATATACTTGTGAACAGATAGCTATAGGTGCATGTCTATGTTTGTATTATAACTTGGAAGTATGCTCTAGATGGGACATGTCGAATGCTTGTTTGTTTCTCAAACATGGTTATGTCGTTTTCTAATTATATGTTGAAATGTAAAAAATATATTATAAATTGTAGTTGTGTGTCTTGTGTGGCAGTTATCCATCTGATACAGACAAGCTCATGTTGGCTAAACAGACAGGTCTCTCCAGGAATCAGGTTTTCACTTCTGATATCTCAGCTTTGTTTTTTTATTTCTTTCTTCTTCGCAGTTTAACAAATTTCTTTGCTATATAATTTTAGCATAGGTATAAAGTATAATTAGCTTATCCTGTCCCCCAAAAAGATATAATAAGCTTACACAGTGAGTTTTTTTTCTGCTAGCTGCAGTCAATTTTTATTTGGTTTTACTAAATATTGCATTATATACTTTTACTAAATATCTTACATTTTAAAAACAGATTAAATATTAGATTTCTAAAATTCAGTAAAACTATATGAAGAAATCAATCGTCTGGTGTATCATGACATTTAATTACTCTATTTAGTCCACTTTCTAGTAATGCTCTTTAGGTTATTGAAAATGAAAATTTAAGAAATTTATTGGTGGAGTGTTATCTTTATGATGACCAGGTATCAAACTGGTTCATAAACGCACGAGTTAGGGTTTGGAAACCGATGGTGGAAGAGATTCATATGCTGGAGACTCGACAATCTGAGAAACCCTCTTCTTCTTGTTGGAGAGACGAACGTAGCACCAACACCGTCTTCCCCGATAACAACAACAACCCTTCTTCCTCCACGGCTCAACAAAGAGCTAACAACAACTCCTCCCCCGCTAGACGGGTGCGAAACGATGACGTTCATGCCACCACCAACAACAATGACAGTCACTTTATGAGCGCTGGCCACGGTGGGAGTGGTGGAGGGGCCGGCGCTATTAGCTTCCCCTACGGTATTGCGTCATCTAATGTCATGGGGATGAATACTAGCACAAGTGGAGGAGTGTCGTTGACGTTAGGGCTTCATCATCAGATTGGATTGCCGGAGCCTTTTCCAATGACAACTGCACAGAGGTTTGGACTTGACGGTGGCAGTAGTGGTGGCGGTGGTGGAGGGAAGTCTTACGGTGGTGGTGGTGGGTATGAAGGACAAGATCGTCAGTTTGGGAGAGATTTTATTGGAGGTGGTAATCATCAGTTTCTACATGATTTTGTAGGATGATATATCATTTCATTTGTGTGGGAAGGAAAAAATATGTTCAGACGTTTGACAATGTATTTGAGATATGGGAAATGGTAATGCATGTGATGTGTATATTAAAATGTCCTTAAGTTTTCTTCTTTTTTACGATTCTTCTTTTTTACGAATCTATAAGGAATATTTAACTGAAATGAAACTGAATTCCATAGAAATAAATTTGACTAAAGCCAGCTTTTTATGCGATGAAGAATCTGGTAAGATTCACAAAAAAGATAAGGGAATAATAGCCTGGTGAGTAACTGACTCTCTGTTTTGAAACCCTAACTTTTCAGAGTAATTCAACTCTATTATTTTTAGTTATTTTAATGGTTCAATTCGGTTTGTATCCCATCCAATAATGGTTAAAAAGGGTAACAAATATGGCTTTTGATGAGCCCATGTGAGCAAAAGCTGAAAAATGTGCTTTTGTTGCTTCAAATTAACTTTGCATTTGCTTATGGAAAACAATGAAAAATATACCTTTCCCTCTTATTAAAACTGCATTTTGTAACAGAACTTATTCTCCTACTCATATTGCTCAGTCATTTTACTCCACCTTTTTTTTTGTAAAATTAATACACACTTGTTGTTTGTTTATTTCCTGATATGTACGTATATGAAATCAAATTTGATATAGTTTTCTTATGTTTTTTTTTGATATATACTCATTACAAACTATTTATCGACTTATGAACATATCATCTGATTCATATAGCTGACAAAAAAAAGTTGCGATCTGAGCATGTAATTTATGAAAGAATTAAAATTCAAAATAAGATGCTTATGGATTTATGTTCAAAAGCTCTAACAATCGAATAGATTGTTATTTGGTAAATTATCAAAAATACCATTTTTTTTATCATTTTTCAAAAATACTTTAGTCACTTTTATTTTTGTTTTTAAGATGAAAAAACACACTTATAACCTTTGGATTAATTAATCTAAGACTTAGGGTTTAGAGTTAAAAGATAGTGTAGGGTAGGGGTAGGGTTTAGGTATGTAAAATTTAGGATTTTAATTAATTTTAAAAAATTTGTCTTTTAAAAAAGTGGTATTTTTGAAAATATTTTTTTAACGAAAGTAAAAATGAAAAGTAGTACAACAAAAATAGTAAACTCAAAATTCTCACTTCTTATTTTAAAAAGAAAGTTTGGTAAACTACGGCTCATCGTGCTCATCATAATTGCATGCTTTGAAAATGACAGTGTGACTAAGAAAAAATTAATGGAACTAACTGAACTAAATGTTTCTACTTTATTAAAAAAATGTGAACATAGCGAAATGTCTTTTCAGATATATGAAATTCGATAATTGAGAAGAGACTCGATTCATGTGAACTGTGATGAGCCGAGAGGGAAGTAAAAGCAGTCAAAGAAATTTCAGAGACTAATTGTATATTAAAAAGAAAAAAACGAAATGCCATCATTGGCTCATAAAGAACGAAGAATCAATTTCTCATGATTTGATCTCTCACAATCCAGTTCTTTATGTGCATCAGAAAAACACTACTATCCATACATTTTATAAATCAAATAATTATACATATTACTATTCGATTTATTCTTTTAGTTCAATATGCTATGAAACTTCAATTTTTATTGTGGACTGGACGTCAGGCTGAACATAGTTTGTTAATTCACAGTATTGTCAATCTAAAAACAATATTTTTTCTTGTCAAAGCTATGTTGATGTATAGGCCTCTTCAAACATTAGACACGTAAAGCGTACATATTAGTACACTATATATATATATATATATATAAAAATTTTTTTCCACTGAATGATTCATTGATACGTAACAAAAGGATTTACACATGGTGATATACTAATCTAGCGAGTTATACTAACTCCTAGAACAAATCCAGCAAGAAACATAACTTCTTCTAAAGACACAAGCCGGTAGGATTAACCAAAAACCTCTGGAAGCAAGATAATAAAACAGAGGCTAAACTACAAACAAGAGGTAAATCTAGATGGTAATAACAAGGAAGAACCCATGCACAAGGAAACCACCAAGATAGCGAGGATTGTAGCCAACGCCGAACTTTAATAGGGAAGAACCGCACGTCATTAAATTGATTTGAAGAACGCTTTGGAAGCCACAAGGAAGAACACGGATCAAAGAGAGACACAGCTTTTAGAGCAGGTTCATTGAGGGTTTCTTAGCAGAGGTTCTTAACTTTTCTAAAATACGTTTTTTAACTTTTAACTAAGAAAACCTAAGAGACGTCTCTTAAATAAGAGTCTTAAGAGCCGTCTCTTAAAAAAAAAAAATTTTTTTTAAAAAAATAAAAAAAAAAAGAGTCAAATTTAGTTAAAAATCTCATTCTAAGAGACGCTGATAAACATGGTCTTACTCATCAATATTCCACGGCAAGAGGCAAAAAGGCCAAAGCCCCAATTCCTTGAAGACAAGCCCGAGAAAACAATAAACTAATCAAGATAAATAAATAAATAATATATATATATAAGAAACCATGGACAAGAAAATATATTGTCTTCTCTATGAGCATTAGTTTTTTTTTTTTTTTTTTGTTTAACCTGGAGGGATCTCAACCTCCAGGAGACTAACTCCTCGGCACGAGACAACCCATTTGGTACTATGGGAAGTTAGATACCCCAATTGCCTGGCCAAATACCACGGCGATCTATGAGCATTAGTTCCAGAAGCATTAAACTTTTTTTGTGTGTAACTGTGGAGCATTAAAAAAAAAAAAAAAAAAAAAAAAAAAAAAAAAAAAAACTGTGGAGCATTAAACCTTTGGCATAAGTATTATTCTTTTGCACCATTGCTATATATTCTCACGTCTAACAACAACAAAACAACTCATTACCATATAGAATAACAACAAAAAATAGAGCAACAGAGAGAAGTACAAGATTTAAAAATGATGATATTTGGTGAGGAACTGGTAATCTGCATCCTGAGGTTTAAAAATTTATAAAACATGCAAATGTGTGTATATCTTTTAATCCTCGGGATACGGATTACCTCTTCCTTTCTCGAAGTACAAGACGATACTCGTTTCAATAGAGACTACGCTCTAGCCTGTTTGGAAAAGAAAAAGCATCACATTATAACCATTGAACTTGGTTAGTTCAAAATATAACTTCAACTCTCTGCATTTTATATATTTTCTTTAGATTTGAAACAAGTTTTTTGAGTTTTAATCACTCAGTAAATTATCAAAACTTATTTAAGTTCAAAGGAAATGGAAGCATTAAGAAAAAAAATTAATAAAAAGGTACATGTTTACTTCTTTTTTTCAAAATGCATAACTAATGTGCTATTCAAATAATAATATAAGTGGGTATTATCTCCACCTACCTACTCTAAGAGCATGATTAATACGGGTTTTTTAGGGTAAGATTTTTAACGTCTCTTAGTTTTTAACTAAAAAAACTAAAAAACGTATCTTATGTTTCTTATTTAAGAGACGATTCTTAGTTTTTCTTAATTAAAAGTTAAGAGACATATCTTATATTACAGTAAGAATCCTATCCTAAGAAATTTGCATTAATTATGAACTAAGATGTATTTTGGTGCTTCGGATCTTACTTAATTATGAATAAAAAGCAAAATCAAACAGATATGAACGGTAGTCGTCAAATGGTGCATATGGTTTGATGCTTCGGATATTACATAATACCGAATATTAACGACAAAAATCAAATGAAACTACTTTACTTAAAGAGCTACAACTCAAAGATAAAACTGTCATGAACGATGTGAAATCGTAAAACGATGCCAAATGCATGGTTTGATTATGCACAAAGTGACAAAACCATATCCACCTATCAATTGACTGATGTGAAAAGATAAATGAAGATTGGAGAAGTAGATTTGTACGATGAATGTGCATGAGTAAAGAGGTGTTGTATGCATACGTAAATTTAACTAGAGACATTTTCTAATACTATCGCATGCATGAGATGCGCTTATTTTAAGAGAAGAATATATTCGTCGATCATTGGTCTAGTCAAACGATTTGATGGATAGTGTGTATGATTTTATGCCAGTAATATTATTATTTGATCCTATCTAAAAATAACATAAAATGCTCCTTTATAATATTGAACAAGAATTTATTCAACCGTTTTCTTTTGATATTATTATTATCCAACCATTACAACGACAGGCTCTTAAATTTTATGCGAATACAAGTCAGTCTCTGGGCACCAGTTTGGAGACTCACGGGAGATCTAACCAGACGGAAGGCAAGAGTGGCCATTGTAGAGGATGCTCCACAAAATAACGCTATTGTCTAGGGTTTATGCAAGGGAAAAAAAGAGAGTTCTTACAATGATCTAAAAAATATTATAATGTTATAATAGGGCAAACTAGTTAATGGGCCGCGTGAAGCCCACATATTACAAACTGTGCTTGGAAAAGTAGCAATATCGAGAAACTGGGTTTAACTTTGGGCCTTTTAAACTCATCTGTTAATTAGGAACAGAGTTGCTCTGTTTACATGTGTCAGAGTAACAGAGTTGTTCCGGCCGTTTCATGCTCATCTCCCAAAACTTCTAAGCTCTAGCTTATAGATCTTACATTTCTAGTATGTTACCGATTCTCTATCTCTCACTTGTTATGCTCTGTTTTGAATTCGATGCATCATTCACTTAGTTAAAATCTGATTGAACGATTGTGTTATGGTAGAGAATTTGGGGAAATGAGTTCCACCATCTCTGGGTTGGAGGAAGATGAAGTTAGTTCCTTTTTCGAGTCGTCTCCACCTCTCAAGAACATGGAAGAGATTGTCCATAAGCTCAATGGTTTCATCCACCTCAATACCTCCTCAGGAGGAGGGAAGAGGAGGAGGATGGTATGTGTAACCTCAGGGGGAACTACGGTTCCTTTAGAGCAGCGATGCGTTAGATATATTGATAACTTCAGCTCTGGTCATCGCGGTGCTGCTTCTACTGAGTATGTTCTTTTCATTTATAGTCTCTACCAAAAACAATTACCTTCTTCTTTCTGTTTTCATAAGTCAATTCTTTTTATTTTTTTTGTTGCAAAGGAACTTCGTCAAGGCTGGATATGCTGTCATATTTCTCTTTAGGAGGTACTTTCTTTCATTAATTTTGTTCTCTGTCTTTCTGAATTATAGTTGATCAATTTTTTTAAGTGAACTTTTGTTGTTGTGTTTCTAGTGGAACTTGCCAGCCATATTGCCGGTCTCTTCCCAATGATCCATTCCTTGAATGTTTTCACTTTCCAGATAACACCAACATTCAAGGTTCTTTTCTTTTCTTCATTATATAACCCTTCTTTCTCAAATGTAAATGGTTGATTGATACTAAAGTGGGGGTGTTTTCAGTTGATGCATCACATGTGGAAGCTGTCAAAATGGCTGTTATGGACCAGCAAGCTGTACGTATTATACTGCGTTTGCTTTACCAAAGAAAAAGAATGATGATCAGTTTATGTTTATGGGTGTTTTTAACATTGCAGGCAGTAGCTGAAGCTCGCTTACTAAAGCTCCCATTCACAACCATCTATGAGTATCTTCAGGTTGTTATTTTAGTTTTATTTTTAACCAAAAGCACATGGATTTGGCATAAAGCACTACAAACTTTCGTTTTGTGAATGTTTCTGGTTACAGATGTTGCGGTTAATTGCAACGGCACTGAAAGACGTCGGCCCATGTTCCATGTTTTATCTAGCTGCTGCTGTGTCTGACTTTTATGTGCCGTGGAAGAGCATGGTAAGAGTCTCATGCTCCTATGATCGATCATTGCTACACTATTCTTTTTTGTGCCTGAAGAAATGCTTCTTGGTGAAACCAGACAGAACATAAAATAGAATCAGGATCTGGTCCTCTGGACATAAGACTAGCTCAAGTTCCTAAAATGCTTTCAACCTTGAGAACAATTTGGGCTCCAAAGGCTTTCTGCATATCATTCAAGGTCAAATCTCTCTCTACTCTCTCTGTATAAGATTATTTTAAACTAGATATAATGAATACTTATATGGGATTTTGAATGCAGCTAGAGACAGACTCAAAGATTCTGATAGAGAAGGCTACAAAGGCTCTAGGAAAGTACAAAGTGCATGCGGTTGTAGCCAATGAGCTATCAACGCGCAAGGAAGAGGTTGTGGTTGTTTCAAGCAGCGGTAACGTCGTGGTTAGGTGCGATGGCGAGAAGCCTGAATCTATTGTGGAGGATAATCTTATTCGTCTCATTGTCGATAGACATTCGACGTACATCAAAGAAGTTAAGACTTGATTCTTCCTCAAAATGCTTCTATGTCAAGAAAAAGACAGCTGCAGTGAAATGTTAATGCATACATTCTTGACTATATATACATTTTACTCTCTATTATTTTCAAATGTTATCGTTATTACATATATTATTATAATAATTTGGAACCTAACGTATTGTGTATTCAAAGTAATGTGTCACACGAGCATACATACCTAGTGGGCAAATGAAGATATAAATGAGATTGATTGGTAAGTGAAGGTATCCTGATTTGGAGCAAGATTCAAGAAAAAATGGACCCAGGCTCATTAATAATGGGGCTTTGTCCTTAAAACAGCAAGGCACACAACATGTGCAACCATCCTTCTCTATTCTCAAATGTCTTTTTCCATGTGAACGTCACATCTCCAAACTCTTTTTCTTTTTCTTCTTTTCATACATTTTTTATGCATTTTCCCAAAAGTAAACATTAGTTCATCTTACAGCTTGTTTGTTCTTCTTTTAGTGGCTGTTAATTGTATCAATGGTTCTGGGGAAAACATGTGGAATTTTCTTTAGTCCAATGATTAACTGAAAAAAGTTAAAGTTCTTACATATAAACATGGGATCCATACCTTATCAAATCTAGAATATTACTAGTCATTGATTTATCCCCAACGTTTTTAAATGGTAAACGTTGAACCGTATAACGTCACAACTTTGAATTGATCATATGAGGTTTTGATTCAAGATTGATTATGAATTTCTCGATAATCTCACAAGTAGCCTCTCTTGATCAATCTCATGTTGATGA
Organism: Moricandia arvensis; assembly: GCA_905132765.1. NCBI lineage: Eukaryota > Viridiplantae > Streptophyta > Magnoliopsida > Brassicales > Brassicaceae > Moricandia > Moricandia arvensis. The sequence goes on along the minus strand of CAJHQP010001335.1, from coordinate 3,771 downwards.
AGTTAGAACTGATAACAAAGACAAGTAACTTTTCAAATATGGAGAAAAGGTGAAATTTGTAGACTGTTGGAGTAAATAAATGTCTGCATCTCTGCACATTCCAAACTTCCATGGCAAATACAGTGATGAAACCAAGGTAAACACACATGCTCTAGTGTTTTTTAAAAGTCAGCTAAAATTCAAGGTTGTACACGAACTTCAACCTAATGAAGACGTTTAATAATATTAAAAATTATTCCCCCTAATTATTTGCCTTGACTTTAGAGCCGTTTGCTATGGTCTCTGCATACATTAAAAAATCATCTGACTGAATTAAAATATGATAAAGCTCTAATATGTTCATTAGTGCATGTCATATGTGCTTGGTATCTCTCACACTTACCGATTAACCATTTCAGTATTAAAAATCAACAACTATATAATATAATTAAAATAACAAATTTGTGTGACTATTCATAACAAGAATACATTTGTATCTTTCTAAAAACTATTAGAAACCCATTTAAATAATAATTTGTAAGTGAAAAACAAAAATTTAATAAAACAAAAGTATGACACTGACAGATAAAGAGTTGAGACTTGAGGAATATTTAAAAAATATATATTTTCTATGCTAATTAATGAAAAGTCTTATATATTGTGAGTTTATACATTCTAGAAAAATAGAAAACAAAAGAGATATATTCCAGCTGAGAAAGAAAGAACAAAGATCCCATTGCTGTTTCAGTGAACTTGCACCAAACTCACTTCTTCTTCTTCACTTACACAAACTTACTTCCTCATAAATTTCTCATCATGCACCCAACGTTCCATCCTCTGTTTTCTCTTCTTCTCATTCTTTTCATCAGAACGAGCCAATGTTTCTCTTCTTCTTCTCAAACTCTTGTTTTGCCTCTAAAGACCCGAATAACCCCAACGGATCATTCGGGTCATCGACCCACCGACAAACTCCATTTCCACCATAACGTCACACTCACCGTCACACTTACCGTCGGTACTCCACCTCAAAACATCTCAATGGTCATCGACACTGGCAGTGAACTCTCCTGGCTTCGCTGCAACCGTACCTCAAACCCAAACCCGGTTAACAACTTCGACCCGACACTCTCCTCCTCTTACACACCAGTCCCCTGTTCCTCCCCCACTTGCCGCACCCGGACCCGAGACTTCCTCATACCCGCTTCCTGCGACTCCGACAAACTCTGCCACGCAACTCTCTCCTACGCCGACGCCTCCTCCTCCGAAGGTAACCTCGCCGCTGAGACTTTCCACTTCGGAAACTCCACCAACAACTCCACTCTCATTTTCGGGTGTATGGGATCCGTATCCGGATCCGACCGGGAAGAAGACAGCAAGACAACCGGGTTACTTGGCATGAACCGTGGCTCCCTCTCTTTCATCTCTCAGATGGGTTTCCCCAAGTTCTCCTATTGCATCTCCGGCACCGACGACTTCCCGGGCTTTCTTCTCCTCGGCGACTCCAACTTCACGTGGTTAACGCCGTTAAATTACACGCCGTTGATCCGGATCTCCACGCCGTTACCTTACTTCGACCGTGTCGCTTACACCGTCCAGCTCACGGGGATTAAAGTCAACGGTAAGCTTTTACCCATCCCTAAATCGGTTCTCGTACCGGATCATACCGGAGCTGGCCAGACCATGGTTGATTCCGGTACTCAGTTTACTTTCTTGCTCGGACCGGTTTACACTGCACTTCGAACGGAGTTCTTAAACCAGACAAACGGGACATTGACGGTTTACGATGAACCGGATTTCGTTTTTCAAGGAACCATGGATTTGTGTTACGTGATTTCGCCGGTTCGGATTCGGACCGGGATCCTCCATCGGTTACCATCGGTTTCATTGGTTTTTGAAGGAGCTGAGATAGCGGTTTCAGGTCAGCCGCTGTTATACCGAGTCCCACATCTGACGGTTGGGAACGATTCGGTTTATTGTTTCACGTTTGGAAACTCTGATCTTATGGGAATGGAGGCATACGTGATTGGTCACCATCATCAGCAGAACATGTGGATCGAATTTGATTTAGAGAGGTCAAGAATCGGTTTGGCTCCGGTACAATGTGATGTATCTGGACAGAGACTAGGAATCGGAGCATAAACCATAGATAACCGACCCGGTAAATCGTCAATACCTGTGTAAGTATAGTTTTTTTTTGTGGTGCGTAGAAATGGTTATCTAGTAGAAGGTGCGCAGGAGGCACGTGACTACAGTAAGTGAGTGAATGGGCATAGTTTACCAACACATGCGGTACGGTAATAACTTCGAGTTGTTAGTAGGTGTGTGTGTCTATTTTGTTTCATTGTTTAACACGTTACGCTACTTCCCTTGCGTAATTAATTTTCTTAGGGCTTTTTAAAATTTTATTCCTTCTTTCAACGGTTTAATCATTTGCCACCACTGTTGCTGAACGTAACACATTTGAACAAACAATCCAGTTCCATATAGTGATCCAACGAGTTCATAACAATTGTATTGTGTGAAGAAGATTCAAGAGTAGTATAGCTCAACACAATCTTCTTCTTTCCTTTTTGATCCTTGTCGAGAGTACTAGCACTATGTAATGGTTATCTTATTCAAATATATAGTCAGATTAATAATGTTGTATGGTATAGTATAAGTTTTAATTTCTGTTCAGTGATTTATTTATTTCAAATGCTGAAACGTGTTCTTTAGATGTCAGGGCCCTATGCAAGTCTCACTCTCACGTGGGAACAGTATGCGGTTTATGATTCCCTTATGTAGTTGAAATTTATGACATTTGATATTCAGTATTAATTTGCTCTCAGCGATAACAGCGATATGAAACTGTCAGATAGAGAAACAGACTTGTTTTCATTGCTCCAAGTCACACAAATTTTGTGGAGGAAACTCCATCCAACATAGTCTATCAATGAGATCCTATAGAACATGACGTTTTAATTGATCACCATCTTATCTATTCGCAAGATTGTGAACCAAAACACTCACATGATCATGAGAGGTGGGAGGTCAATTAAGCCAATCCAAAAAGTTCAAGAAATAGAGTGAACATTGGTTAGAGGAAGAGGGAAGCATATCTCCTATAACTTAATGTGTTATTAGGCTATTTTAAGATCATATGTTTTGTAATTTGTATGGGTTTCCATCAAACTTATAAAGCTCTATATATAGTGTTAAAACCAGATCGGTTACATTTATTTCAATGCATCAAATTAGTTTGAAAAAAGAGAAGCAGACTTGTTACCCTTACCAAACTACTTTTTATCTGGAGCAAAACAACAAGCTTCTCTCCCTTATACTTTCATGGCCATCCTCAAATATAGAATCTGAGTAATGTTCTTATGCCATGGAAGACACAAAACCCGGCGGAGAAGAAAACCTTAGGATTACTTTTCAACACTTACGATGTAAACAAGAAAGCTACTAGATACAATGTTGATATTTCACCTCGTTACTGGTTAGAAGAAACACAAAGACAGAACATAACTAATAAACCTAAGGACATCTGCAATTTTTTTAAGTAAGTTTTGATGTTGTCTTCTGCTCTCACTATCTTCCCCCCCCCCCCCAAAAAAAAAAAAATCAAATGTAACTGAAGAAACAGTTATCAAATTAGTTGATAGCATCAAATTTATGATTATACCCTTTTAGGCACTCCACCATCATTATTGATAATCTTTATTCTGTCCGTTTTATTTTAATTCATATTTTAGATTTATAAGACATATTTAATTTTTCATAACCAATCAAAAATAGATTAAAATATAAAAA